>JAKLMF010000643.1:0-12033 GCA_022813555.1 Botryosphaeria agaves | reverse complement strand
TGTTTTGGAAGAGAATGGCGCTTGTCGTCGTACAGATGATATAGGGAATAGTCTGTATGCCTTCTCACAAGGTTCTACGGCCGCGTGAGTCAGACAAAGAGTATCATCACTCCATAGCACGATCGCCGTCCTGTTGCTACCAGCACACAATGTTTGATAAATTCCTCCGCGCAGACGTCCTCTGCATATCAATCACTAGAGAAGCCGCCATGCTCGTGCGCTCTAGATAGGCTAAAGCAAACCACCGGGGAGATATCGATTGAACGGGATACCTAGTAGCACAAAAGCAACATTGCTGGCCTGTAGCAAAACTCGGTCCCATATCTGATCATCTGGGTATATAAGCAGCTCAGACACAACTTGGTTAAATGCGGTTGGATCCTGCTTGTCCTTGTCCAAATGCAACCAAGACGCGGCCAGCAGATAACATGTACTTAGTTTGTTTACCGCAGAACATGCTTCATGCACGATCATTGCACTACGATCTGCATTGTTTGACCTCACCACCAGCGATTGTAGCTGTCCAAGCTCTTGTAATATCTGAGCAGATACACGGGCGTCGAAGCTACAGTACGCTCAGATCGTCCCACACACGTCCAGAACTAGAGATTCGCAGGAGCCACTCATAGCGGAGCCACAGATACAACGGACGTAGATTGGTCTCGATGGAATTTTGATAACTGAGATGTTGTGTGCGATCGCATCATTGACTCCAGGTGAGCAGTGACCAGAGAGACGTATTCCACTTGTGGAACGGCCCTTGAGGTACCACTGGCACTACTTGATACTCCACAGGAGGAGTCAATGAGCAACTAGGTATTGAGGATCGAAAACGAAGATACTGGCCGAAGATGGTGGTTCATATTTGGGTAAGGATCAAGATCCATGGATGCAGATGGTTCGCTTTGACCCTCGGCCAAGGGTCTCGGGACAAGTTGCCTTGGTCGACTTTCGCACAGAAACCCTCACACTATCAAACTATCGTCGAGACCGCAATACCAATTCGCAAAACCATCGTCGCACATATCCCTGAACTTTTTCCAAGACATCTCCTCGGTCGTATCGTCTTCAGGCTTTCTCGTGGTATTCGCTCGCCATAATGGCTGATCTTGCTACACCGTCCGCAGCGACAATGGGAACTTCAGATGCTGGTGCATCCAAGACGAAGGCGCCAGTTGTCAAGCCCGAAAGACCCGATGAGGAATCGTACAAGAACGACCTCGCTCGGGCTGAAAAGGAGCATACCGCAGCTCAGGACAAGTTGGTATGTTCGGATCCCGTACAGACGGACAGTTGCACTGGTTATTCATCTCACCATAATGACTTTCCGGGCTAATCACTTTGCTACCTGTAGAACAAGATCAAGGCGAAACTCGACCTGGCTAAACCTGCGAACAAAGATTCTCCTACCGCAAAACGCCAGCAAGAACTCCGCTCCGAATTGGCTACAATCCGCCAGCAGCAAGCTGGATTCAAGAACTCCCGAACAGCCATTATGGAGAAGACCAAGAAGCTTGACGAACAACTGAAGTCCCGGATAAACGAGCAAAAGACCGCGCGGAGTCGAGTCAACTTTAAGAACGTGGAAGAGATTGACCGTGAAATCGAACGCCTGCAGAAGCAGGTGGACTCCGGTACCATGAAGCTCGTCGATGAGAAAAAGGCGCTTGCCGATGTCAGCTCTCTACACAAGCAAAAGAAGGGGTTCGCCGGGTTCGAACAAGCACAAAAGGGTATCGACGACGTCAAGGCACAAATTGCTGAGCTGCGCAAGTCATTGGACGATCCCGAGGCAAAGGCACTGAGCGAACGGTACACTGAGATCCAAAAGGAGCTTGACGGCATCAAGGCGGAGCAGGACGAGGCGTACAAGGGCCTGAATGCGCTCCGGGACGAACGCACGAAGGCCCACGCCGAGCAACAGGAAAAGTACACCGCGCTCAAGGATATCAAGGACAAGTACTTCCAAGCGAGACGGGCATTCAGGGACTACGAGCAAGAGGCATACAGGCAGCGCAAGGAGCGACAACGGCAAGAACGGGACGCCTACGAAGCGGGCAAGCGCCGTCAAGTTGCGGACCAAAAGCTCGAGGAGGCCAGCGCACCCGCATACCAGGACGAGATCCGCGACGCAGAAGGCCTCATCCGTTTCTTCGACCCATCATCCGTCGCCGCCAAGGAGTCCGCTGGTCCCGGCAAATTCGCCGCCACAGCGCAGCGCACCGTCGATGAGTCCGGCATCAAGGGCACGAAGCTGGCCCGCAAGGATGTAGACGAAGAGAACTACTTCATTGGAACTGGAGGCAAGAAGGGCAAGAAGGGACGAAAAGGAGCTGCAGCGTCGTCGCCTGCGCCTAGCACGCCTACCGAGGGCAAGTTCAACCTTAGCATTGGTGTCATCGAGCAGTTGGCGAGACTGAATGTCGAGCCACCGATGAACCAGTCGGATGTGCCTGCGGTTGTTGAGAAGCTGAAGGAGAAGCTTGATCACTGGAAGAAGGACCAGGATCGCAAGACTAAGGAGGTATGTTTGACCATACGGTCCACGATTTCCATGCCAAGCTGACTGAATGACCACTACAGAACACTGAGAAGGCGCAAAAGGAGATCGACCGCTTGGAGGCAGAGTCCAAGGCCAACGGCACCGCAACCCCCGACGACCGCAGCAAGGATACCGCTACTAAGCCAGCAGCTGCCAACCAGTCTGTCAATGGTTCCGCTTCCGCCAATGCAGAGCTCACTCAGGAGAAGGATGCCGCTGCCGACGTAGCAGAGGATCTGAAGAAGACGAGCATCGAGGACAACGAAGCATAGATATAGGGGTCGACTATGATCACGTGAGGTGCTCTGTAGGCCGGTCTGTAAATTCTACATCTCGCATTCAGCGTATCATTACACCGTATCTGGGAGTTTCCACCAAAAGTCGGACTTTGGTTAGGAGGGTTCGCTCATCTCAATCTGTAGTGTCTGGGCATCTCACCATCGGCATTTGAGAAGCCTTTTAGTACTGTATATAGGGACAGTATGCTTACATAGCACTAGAATTTCAGTGTTCACTCTCTTTTATGCGTCGGGGTAGCATTTTCATAAGAATCACTGGCGAGCAAGTGGAGACATGTTGATCACACTCCAGCTACACTAGTTGAGCAGCTCGCTTTAATCTAACAGGCGATTGTATAGGACTCTGACAATCAACCATTCAGATCAACCAGGCTGACTGCCTACACTATGGCCTCTTGCGTACATGAACGCATTTCAACCCTACGGCTCTCCTGTCGCCTAGTTTACAAGAAAGTATATCGTTGGTTACTCTAGCATCTTACCGAGAAACTTCGGCTGTCACTTTCGTAGGTATATCGAGTTCAGCAGTAAGTTAACTGGCGATGCCGGGGTTGCCATGAGACGTACTGAGGACATATTCGAATCGTCCTCGAGCACCTCCATTCACCTTTTGTGTCAACAAAGCCAGACCAAGAGCAAACAGAGTCTCAGCGTCGTCATCACCTTCTTGCACAGCGATGCACAGAAAGAACGCTCATCAACACTACAGACCTTCAAACCGCTCGAAACTACTTATTCACGCCACTCTCCCTCCTCTCCAACCGCGACCCCTGCAACTCCGCCGCGACATAATTCCTATCCGGTGCCTCATGCGCCATCTCGGTCTGATACACCACCGGCGCCTGCCCATCCGCATAATACTGCGGCGCCACCCCGCCAGCCACCCCCTCTCCCTTCCGTCCCGCCCAAGCACTCCTCCGCCCCACAAACCACCCCAACAACGCCGCCAGCGGAATCCCCACCCCCAACGCAGCTCCCAACCCCACCTTCAGCCCCGTCTCGGAGCCACCAGACGTCCCGCCTCCAGCCGCGAGCGCCGGCGCCGTAGCCGTAGCATTGCTGCTGGCGATGCGCTGCACGGCGCCGGACGGGTACGCGAGGAAGGTGCCGTTGGGGCTCTGGGCGGAGCAGATCTTGGTCGGGTCGGTCAGGTAGTCGCCGCACCAGCGCTGCCAGCCGCGCTGGCTGTCCCACGGGCAGTCGAACAGGTTGGCCCAGCTGGCCGGGTAGTTGTTCGTGCAGAGCTGCGGGCAGGCGGCGGTTTTCCAGTCTTGCACTGTGCAGGCGCCGCGGTATATCTGGGGGCGGGTTGGGGGCGGTTAGTGGGTGTCGAGGGTGGACAGTGAGGATGAGGGTGGGAGGGCGGCTTACAAGGCCTACGGTGGCTCCGAAGCATAGCCCATTGGAGAGACAGGCTTCGCCGTCCCAGCAGCATTGGGTGTCGCCTGTATCGCTGCAGGCGACGAAGGGGTTGTTGGTTGAGGTCGTCATTGTGCCATTGGGCCAGAAGCAGGTTCGATTGGTTTGGGCCGTGACGAGTGCGATGAAGCAGAGTAGTAGTGATAAAGACTTATATTGTAGGAATAACGCATAGGTAAAGGAAATCATGATTTCTTGAAACTAAAAGGCGCTTCTCAAACTTGCGGTGCGGAAGTCCACCAAGCATAAACAACTACATCTACCAAAGAGTAACGATGCATTGAAAAGGATGAATATTTAAACCTGAGACGTCAGGGATGGACAGCCTTGCTGTGCCGCATTGGGGGCCAAGCCCTAATAATATTCACATGGAATAATTGGCTTAGCAAGCGCCCTCCTACCTGGGTACCTGGGACAGAGTGATTCTTCGAGGGGAACTCAGTTAGTTAGAAGCCTTGCTGGGGACCAGCAAGGCTGTGACTTGATGGCCGTAAGTGGCCGCAATCATTAGCGGTGTTCCTTCTGAATGAGTCGTGCATCTGGCGGATGAAACTGTTCCAGAATCTCAATACGTTCACCTCCAGTTTGGCACTCAGGAGCTTGTGGAGCGGTATCCTAACCATACTCGGGTCGTTTACCATGCTGTGGAGAATGTGTCCACGCTGGCCCATGCAGTTTCTCAGGCTGGCGCGCGCCGTGTACTTTACGAGCTGGGCGTCAAGAGCATGAGCGGACCAATAGACATCGACCTCAGGAAATTGTGTGACGGGAGACGAGGGCATCTCAATTGTCTTACAGTACAGCCCCAGCTGTTTCAGCATGATCTTCAGTGGCATCAGTGAGGACGACACAGGCATTAATCAGAACGCGTATACGAAGCATGTTCGGTGGAGCACACGTGTCAATTTACAAAAGCTAGTGGAGGGTGAAACGGATTACATAGATCAGTGGCCGGATGGCAAGGGCGTTGTTGTACCGGGCTGGTGGACGCATGCTTGGATGTTACTAGAGATATATTGCAGTTTGATATCTTTCACCTTTAAAGAGAGAAAGGTGTGTTACAACAAAATTCCGTTTTTGGTGAGTATACATGCCGAAGACGATGTGCCCCCCGAACCCTAATGATATCCTAACGATGGTATGCACCACTCCTCACGACGCTTGTTCTTGGCTTGTATGATCGAAGCATCGCACGGGGGTCCGAGAAAGACTTTAAATCTGCTCGAGCAAAGTGTAACGTGCGCCGCTGCTTACAGTAGGTACACTCGAGTGGCTGGAAACAGACTTCTTGTGATGGGAACCACACGAAACAAAACGAAGATTCGCCCATGCAGTTTCGAGCACAAAAGGCGACTTGGACGAGAGCAGGGCTGGAGTCCCTGAGAAAAGCGTTAGGGAGTGGCTTGTTGCATCAACTGGATTGATTGCCTCTGACCGCAATCCTATGTAACGTATTAGAGGAGCGAAGGTGATCGATGCTACCATAACTGGCCTTGCACATGTCAGGAGCATATCTCCATGTTTACAAAATCGAGCCTAAGCGTAGCCAAACTGTTATGGGGGATACTCTCCACAGAAAGGAACCAGCCTTAGATGTGACCGACGGACCACGACCTTGTCATTAGCTCGTCCCAAAAACCTCTGGAACCGCTTCAGACCATCAAGTTGCACCACGCTCGCTCTGCGGACGAGATCCCTGTAGCTCTGCCACCCTATAATTCTCATCCGGCGCCTCATAAGTAGTCTCTGACTGGTGTGCCAACGACGACTGCATGTCGCTGTAATAAGGCGGCGCGATATTACCGGTGTGCGTGTCATGCTTGGCCTCCCTCTTCGCGCCAGACCGCACGCTTCTTCGACCGATGAGGATGCCAAAGCCAGCCGCAAGCGGTATGCCAACACCAAGCGCAACGCCGAGACCGATTTTGACGCCTGCGGAATCGGATGATGTATCGCGAGCCGGTGATGCTGTCGGCACCAGTGAAGTTGCCGTAGCCGTCACTACCTCATACGATGTAGCCGCGGCGTTGCTGCCCACCACGCGCTTCACGGTGGCAGTTGGCCAGGCCAGGAACGTGCCGGTCGTGTCCTCTGCCGAGCATATGTTGCCCGGATTGTTTATGTAGTCGCCGCACCAGCGTCGCCATCCTTTCCCTTCCACGTAGACGCACTCCCACAGCGGCGCCCATCCGTCGGGGTGATTGTTTGTGCAGTACGCTGGGCACGCGGCAGTCTTCCAGCCTTGTTCTGTGCATGCGCCCCGAGATATCTGGCCGATTGCAGCGGTTAGTAGCGAGCATGAGTAGACTGCGGCGTGGGGGTCTCGACGAGTCCGATAATCTTACCATGCCTTCGGATGGGGAGAAGCACAGGTTGTTGGAGAGGCAGACTTCGCCTTCATTGCAGCATGGGCTCTCGCCTGTGTCGCTACATGCATAAATTTTATTGTTGGTAGAGGCTGTTGTGGAGCCGTTAGGCCAGAAGCAGGCTCTGCTGTCTTGTGCTGTGACGAACGAGACGGAGTAGAGGAACAACAATAACAGCTTGTTACCCATGACTGAGACAAGGTAGAGGGCCATCGTGGACTCTCGATATTGGCGAATGATCTCAAGCTTGTAACACGGTAGCCCACTACATTCGCATAGACAGTAGCACGTACGGTTAAAGACAGTAGGGAGACAGTAGGGAGATCTGCAAGGCGAGACGGCAGAGAATAAAAGTATCCTGATAAGTGAATGCTAGAGACGAACAGCCACGCCGTGTGGATAGGGGTCTCCGTTTCGAAGCGTTTGCGGCAACAAGGCTGACGCCTTCATGGTAAGATTCAGCTAGCTGAGCCTTGGTAATGCTGTGCAACGTGAGCTGATTGAAGGCGCATGGCTGTAATAGGGGTCTATGAAGCAGCCTTGCATGGATAAGCTTCAAGCCTAAGATAAGTGCTTTTCGTTCACCATTTAGCTCATCACAATCCAGTGTCCACCAGTTAGACACGTGGATGTCAAGGTGGCAGGCTTAGCATGTGAACAAACACGGCAACTGAGAAGCAAAAAGCTTGTGCAACAAGACGTGGTGCCTATGTTGTGGAGGGGGAAAAAACAGCAAAAAAAGATGTGTTGATGGGAGTGGGACTCGAACCCTAATGAAGTTGTTAGAATGTTGTTGTCTTACACACTTGTGCGATGCTGCTTACCACGCTCGTTTCCGAACCAGGAGACTGTTGTGCTAAGGTGAACCTTAACCTGGCGCCATAACCAACTCTAATCAACGGGTCAGCGGTTGTGATTGGATGAGGGTGACTTGAAGTACTGACCGGCCATCCCACCGTTTGATGACGTCTTCGTTCATCGTAATAATTTATATCCATTTGAACATTGCGACTATCGGTCGGGAGATGATGTTCTGGTCAAATTCCCTTCACATCGACGCCCAATGCGAGTTCGGCAAGGCAATACACGGGAACAACCTGGCCGACTCCAGGACACACTCAAAAAGTCATCAATTAGTGGGGTTGATTGGTTCCGGCGACAGGTAACGAGGTACCTGAACAGAACAGTCTCCTGAGCTCTAACGAACAACCCGGAGCTTTTCCGTCCGCCTCGAGTTACAATTTCGACAATTCCGTTCACGAGGCATTGTGGCAGTACCTCTCAGCCGCCAGACGTGAGACGAAATACACCCTCCACTGAGTCACCGCGGAATCCACCGAATCCAATTCCTGCAGGGGGGGCTTTCAGCTACTACCTCTGACTGTCCATCTCAGCTCTCCCACAGCTTGACATACACCCCTCCGCGGACCTTTCACACAGCACCCACAAACCCACCATGGCCGACCTCAGCGCAGACGACCAGCTCAAGCTGATATTCGCCAACCTCCAAGAGTCCATGAACCCCGAAATAATAGAAGACATAATCCACAAAGAGCACCGCGCGCCCATCATCTACTGGGGCACCGCAACAACCGGGAAGCCTCACTGCGGCTACTTCGTGCCGGGCCTCAAGATCGCACAATTCCTGCAAGCCGGCTGCAAAGTCAAGATCCTCCTCGCCGACGTCCACGGCTTCCTCGACAACCTCAAAGCGCCCAAGGAGCTCGTCGCCTTCCGCGCCGAGTACTACAAACACACCATCATCGCCCTGCTGCAAGCCGTCAACGTGCCCATCGACAAGCTCGAGTTCGTGCTGGGCTCCTCGTACCAGTACAGCCCGGCGTACTTCGAGGCGCTGCTGACGCTCAGCACGCAGACGTCCGGCCACGACGCGCAGAAGGCGGGCGCGGAGGTGGTCAAGCAGAGCGAGAGCCCGCCGCTCAGCGGACTCATCTATCCGCTCATGCAGGCGCTGGACGAGGAGTTTTTGGGCGTCGACGCGCAGTTCGGCGGCGTCGACCAGCGCAAGATCTTTGCGTTGGCGAAGGAGGCGCTGCCGAAGCTGGGGTATAAGGAGAGGGCGCACCTGATGAATCCGATGGTGCCGGGGCTGGCAGGAGGAAAGATGTCAGCGAGTGATCCGGATTCGAAGATCGATTTGCTGGATTCGGCGGAGGTGGTGAGGCGGAAGCTGAAGAAGGCGTTTGCGAAGCCGAAGGAGGTCGAGGGGAACGGGCTCATGTCGTTTGTGGAGTTTGTGCTGCTGCCGGCTGGGGCGCTGCGGGGGGGAAAGCCGCGGTTTGTGGTGGAGAGGAGGGACGAGGAGCCGCTCGTGTACACGGATATTGAGGAGATGCATAGGGATTACGAGGCTGATGTCCTGACGCCACAGCTGCTCAAATCGGGTGTGCAGAATGCGCTCATCCCGCTTCTTGAGTCGATACAACAGGCGTTCCAGGCTTCTCCTAAGTGGCAGGGGATTGAGAAGAAAGCTTACCCACCGCCAGTGGAGCAGAAGAAGAAGAAGGAGAAGAAGGACAAGGGCAGCAAGTACCCTGGCGCTGCGAAAGGTGTAGTGGCTCAGCCGGACGGCAGCGTCGAGGGCCCGCGAAAACAGGAGGTTGACGTAGCAAGGGGCCCAGAGGCGGAGATGGAGAGGCTGCAGTTAGAAAAGGAGGTTCAAGAGGCGGCAAAATCATAGATATTTAGAGCGTTGCTTTTTGCATCACCGGTGTTTCAAGGATACCATGTCATTAGAGGCACAGGAGGATTTAGATGTCTGGCAGCTGAATTGAGCTGTAATAAGAGGATGCTTTTAGAAGTACAACGTAGAGAAGCCTGACGCCCTGCCCAGCGCTACGGAGATCCTGTCCGCCAGCAACACAAAAGCCAAAACACCCGTCACTGGGACGCGCAAACGAAGGCGTAAGAGGGTATCATTAGCGCCAATCCCCGGGTATCGAGCGTCAAGCCAAGTCCAAAAGGAAAACACTCCATTCATAGCATCGTAGAAGTGTCGTAGAAGTGTCGTAAGAGGAACTCCGCGGCAGCAAGCGTGAGAGCAGTGTGTGTTGCGCCTTACGGAGTACGAAAATCCTCCCAGAGGTGATGTGGCTGAGCCGTGGTGGCTGGCCTCGATCCTCCGTGCAGCCTTCGTAGTAGTAGCTGATGTATGACTCATATTGCGCACGCCCTCTAGATATACTGCAGTCACTGCGGTGCAGGTATCGCCCCGTTTGCCTGCTGACCTTCCTGAGGGAAGGTGCTGTTCCGCGAGTTCTGCATTGACGACTCCGGTGAGCTGGAAGGCGATGGTGAGGGTGACACAATGTATAGATCTTGGAACTGATCCATCAACAGTCGCTTCCAGTAGACCGCGCGTGGGAGTCCGACAGAGGCAAGTGAGCTCTTCATGTTGGGGTAGTGTGAGTATTTGGAGCGCTCTGGCTCCGGGAATAGGTCTTCTTGTCGCACCTCGACGCGACTGTCACCGCGAGGGATCTTCTTGCGAGCGCAACGGAGGCGGGGCTCTGGAGTGTGGAGAGAGGTGTTAGTTAAGGTCAAGTGAGAGGGATGGAAGGCGGGAGGGCGGGTTGCGCACCTTTGTCTAGCATGTTTGCGAGACTCTGCTGTGATTCAATCGTGAGTCCACCTCGCCAGCGGTAGACTAAGATCTCGCTCTTGTCTTCGACATCGAGGTCGTACTTTGAGCTGCTCGAAGACCCGCTTGATTGCGTACTGTCCCATGAATTCGTAGCCGCCATTTTGGTCGCTTTATAGGCAACTGTCTCGAAAGTGTAGGACAAAACCGGGTTTGAGGAGGATGAAGAAGAGTGTGATCAGTCTTGTGGCGGAGGCATACTAAGGTTCCTGAGGTAGTGGGGGTGTTACTGGAAGTGTTTGGTAATCCAAGGTGTTGAGAGAGGCAGTGAAAGGCGCCGTGAAGGGCTGTGCTGATGACGATGCTGCGCGACACGAGAGATGCTGCGGCTTTGTGCGGCTGGCCAATCACCAAAGTTTCCGAGTTGGGTGCATTATCTCGTTTGCGCTTATTCACGGCATCAAGCCCTTTGTCGCGCAAAGTTGCGTTGCTAAAATAATTTCCTGTCGTACGATTGGTAGCTTGTGATCTATATACTTGTGCTGGCTTGGTCTGTCTGGGATGTTTGGGATTGTCTCCGTTTGCTCAACTCTTCGTCTCGTGCTTCATTCGTCACAAGATTCCCGATGTGATCTACCTAATATGTGCAGGAGGCAAGCTCAAACAAAGAGCAGCGCATTCCTTGGAACCTGCCCGTCATCTCCTAGTGCCCAGCGCTCCCCTGGCTGAAACGCAGACCGCCATCTGGGGGGCACGGTTGCAGATCGCATCTTCTGGTAGGCTTTGCGCCTGGTCCGTGAAGCTTGGTTCGTAGAAGCTTTCCTTTGTCGAGATATTCGGGGATCATGCCGCAACATTCTGGGACACGCTTTTGCGGTCTGGTGCTTTTTGGGGGTTTGGGGTGAGGCACAAAGGTACAGGAGTTACACGGCATACCTACTCGTAGGTTGTTGCCTAGTTAGGATGTGTGATGGGGCCCATGATCAGCCACAGGCGCGCATCTCTGGACACAGCCGCGTCGCCCTGAACAGCGCCTGCATGCATGAGCGAGCCTCGAGAGCCGCCTCTCATATGAGCCTCCATGTCGCTGCAGCAGGGCAAATACTCACGCGCCTGACCTCGAGAGGCGCCGAAAGCTCAGGAGGTACAGCATGTCTGACACACTTCTGATGACTCTTTCTTAGACCTTTCTCATAACTTGTATATCGTATTCCTTCCATCTGCCAGCAGTCTCGAGGCAACCTTCAGCGTACTCACATACTCCCGCTTCGAGTCATTTAGTGCTTATCCTGCCCTCAAAGTCGTTCCACTCGCGCAACTGATCATGCTCTCGACGCGTTCCGCGTCGCCAAACCGGCACGCCAGCGACGACACCGGCGAGACGTGGACACAGCACATAGAAGATCCCTGGGACCCGTTCATCCTGACCTTAGACGGCGGTGGGATCAGAGGCTACTCCAGTCTGCTCATACTCGTGAGGCTGATGCATGAGGTTGCAATCTGGGAGCAGAAACTCGAAGCAGACGAAATCGAAGATCCAGCGCAGCGTCGCAAATTTGTGGAAGATGAACTCCGCCCTTGTCACTACTTCGACTACATGTACGGCACATCAACAGGCGGACTCATAGCAATGATGCTTGGCCGGCTGCGGATGACCGTTTCACAATGTCTCGAGCTGTACAGGGAGGTTGGAAACGATCTGTTTGGCCATAAGCGAAGTATTATACCTCTTACGACGAAGTACCACCATGGACCCTTGGAGAAGGCTGTTCAACGCATTGTTGCCAAGCACTGTCCGATACATAC
>JAKLMF010000642.1:0-12037 GCA_022813555.1 Botryosphaeria agaves | reverse complement strand
CGACAAAGACTGCTATAAGTATTGATGGTATGTGTTCATAGTACCCAAGAAACGCCGGTAGGATTGTTCTGACCTCCCTTTCTGAGCCGACAGCGGTTGCGACCGGGCAGTAGACGCAGTCAGTTGATCCCAGACCCTGTCCGACACATACCATGGCAGCCAGCCAGCTTACTTGGAGCGTGGAACAACAGAAGTGTCGGCTTTTGGAACCCCACCGGTTCTTGAGGGTACTTGATGATGTACTGGTCTTGTCCTGTATAAGGAGTTCGGACAATCGGGTTTGGATAGCCTGCGGTCAGTCAATGCGTCAAACCTTGCCTAGATAGGCGCTACTTGTGGTTGATCCTTGACAAAGGAAGGTAGCTTTTCTGTTGTCACTTCCCCTACCGCCGTGATACCATGTGGTTGTGCTCTCGTCTCATACCACCCTGAGCGGATTCCGCATGGCATAATTACATGCAAACTGACGTTTAGGACAAGAGAAGGCTCGATAGAGGTTAGACAAGAGCTTGGAGATACCGAGGGAGGAAGAGGAAGGCCTGACGCACCTAGAAACACTCCGGAAACACTCCGGAAACACTCCAGAACAACGCGAATGGGCCAAAATCATTGGAACTAGTTACGACTCTTATGGAACAGAGGTTCATATGCGGCATATCTCCATGCCCCTCACCGATCTTGAGAAGACAGCGAGTCTTTGGGGGAGGGCACGGTCTCTAGCCTGTATCTCCATGGTACACGTTAGTGTCCTGCACTTTGAGTGTGAAAATCCTGTTGTATGTGGATTCTGCTCCCCCATTCGAAGGAGATGACACGCCGCCCCGAGATTGGCCCTGTGCGCCGAGACGCGCCACTACGGATGCCAGCGAGTATTGATTCAAGAGCGAAGAAGCAAACGCACACCATTCAGTAAAGAGACGGAGAGTGGCAGTAATGGAGAAGAGCACGGGATGAAAAGGTTCAACACGGGACCAAGTGAGAAATTGATACTGTGGACCCTGCTACATTATCAAGCTCCAAGCTACTGATGGGATGTCGGCTTGTCTTTCGCGACTCAAGTGCTACCCTGAAAAGGTAGAGCCGCCCCTAGCAACAAGCCGTGGCCGTCTTCTCGAGGGTATCAATCCCGCTCGGCCATCACGATTCCATGGATTGTCGTGATGTGTTTGATCTTGCTCTTCCTCTCAGGTTAAACCATCTATCGAGGTTACCACGTCGTCGAGACGACTCAAGGCGCGGAGACTGTCCCGGCCGGGCGAGATGCGCCACCGTGCAGTCGACGAGCTTTCCAGAGGACGCATTTTGCAACAGGGCGTCACAATGCAGACGACACAGTGGAAAAAGAGAAAAGAGAAGCACACCGGGACAACCCGAGTTCCTAGTTAAATTATTGCATGGAAATGGAAACGCAGATTTGCCTCGACTGGGTAAAAAGATCATCGCAGAACACGAGCAGTAGAAGAGATGAACGGCTACGAGAAATAGCTTCTTACCGTCGTACTTTATGGATTGGCCGTCACATTCCTTACCATTATCATCAAGGGTATCATGCCGCTATTTAGATGATCCTCTCAGTAATCCGGGCCACTGAGCTTATTGGATGCTGCAAAAAAGTACAACCATCTGGGTGCATCTCGATGTCCATTATACTCTCCCTTTCGTTGAATCCGGTGAGCATTCGAGATACTCCAGCGACAGTACGGACGGTCGTAGGTGCCAAACGGCCCTCAACTGCCATATGGTCTCGTAGAATTTCTCGCACCGAAGAAAGCTGGAGCCATTTCCATTGTAGGACTTCATTTGGCGTGTTGTAACAGCTCCGCGCCCATGGCACCCTAAGGCCCTGGAGCGGCTGTCAACCCAAGCTGTCGGGTCCCTGCCATGTCTCGCTTGGTGAGACCATACCAGGATCCGGCAAGGGTACCACAATCCAAGCTCAACCTCAGCAGCTGTTCGACAACTCTCATTGTATGTTATTCCGGTGGGGAGTGCTGGATCAGATCGCGATCGTCGCTTGCCTGCTGTCGACCGATCCCTGTTGCATGTCGCTGGCCGCTAGCCACCGTGGAAATGCTTCGCCACACCGTGTCGCAGGAGTAGAGGACATCGTCTTTCTGTAGTATCGCTTAAGCCGGTTTCTGTTAGCAGCTCGTGTCTCGTGCTGCATAACAATGGCGAAGAGCTGTCACCAGTTGTACGACCAAACGGCTATTCCGAAGGCCGCCGCATGCCTGTCTGAAAGAAAGGTATAGAAGGAAACGGCTACTCACAGACACTGCCACTGTTTGTTCCGACATCCGTCCTTTGGTGATGTTGGCTTTGTTCAAGCCGTAATGGCAGGTATCAGTCGTCGTCCTCTCCTTGGCCACCATGAGGGCCCACCAACATGAACTGTAGGATCTGTAAGCTCCAGACTGTCAGAGTACAGGGTCGACTGAAAGCTGCCTCTGCGACCTGCATGCCTCCTGCGCTTCAAGTCGTGTCGGGCTCGCGTGGACGCAGGCTACAAGCGATGAGGCCCCAACGGTTGGAACTTACAGACGATCGCTTGGAGGATCCTAGTTACTCCGTACTGGTGGCTCTGTAGTCTTGTATTGTCCTGTAGACGCACCTGTGAGTCTGTAGAGCTACGCCTGCGTGTCGCCTCCTTGGTCGTGTGGGCCGGCCGGTCCACCAGAGAGTGTTCACTTCGGCTCCAGGACCAAAATCACGCTCAGAACGTGGTTCAGGGTGCTTGTAGGGTCGAGCAGGTAGCACGAATAGTGTGGCACCGATGTACGGGAGGCGTAGTGCTGAGAGTTTGCTGTAAAAAAGATGAGACTCTGCTTGCGGCATAGTTGACTCCGGGAGAGAGCATCACAGCATAGAAACGCTCATCTACGCCACGGCATGCCAAGCATGGTAGGGTCTTAACGTTCCTAGAACAGGTCTCCTCCTCCACCTTCAACGGGGGCACACGATGTGCCAGATACATGTGCTGGAGTACGCTTGCGGCCACGTCGTTCACATCCAGACCATTTATTGCGTATACTGTCGTCCGGGGCACGCGCCCCCAGAGGTGTTTGTGCACCACGCAGACCAGATCTGCGCGTACTGTATGTGGCTCGCCTGGCAGAGTGCTCAGAGGAGACAGTGAGGTAAAGAAGTCTCCCCTCCAGTTGTTCTATATATTTACAGGATGAACGGCCATACACGCAACTTGAAGAAGGTATCAGTGCATCAGCACTTATTGGACGTGGCAGCAGCAGAGGCACACTTCTTCCTATTCAGCACTATTATAGCATTCGAAAGCGCCAACTTCCCCTAAGGACCAGCGAACAATCCACTACAGGCTCAAGCAATTGGACCAGCTTCTCGATTCCCATATCATAGTCAAACCATACGGAAAGGCTTGCATCTAAAAGACCCGCTTCAATCCTTGGGGTTTCGTCCTCATCTTTGGTAGTCGCTCCAATCTCAGCCCTTGAGAACGGTGAACGCTGACAGTGCTACAAGTCCTCCAGAGGGTGCTCAGTCTTCCCAACTAGCTTCCCCGACTTAAGGTTTGCACGCGCCTGGATGCTCTCACAGTGCATGTAAGACAGACGAACAGGATACACTCAGGTGCCCAGGAATCGCTCTATAGCAACAGCAGCAATACAGGGCATCCGACTAGACAACATCGAACTTATTAATGTCTCTTCAACGGCATATGTCCAAGTGGAAGGATATTAATCGATCTGTTGCTAACCAGTCTTTTCTTCCATCTGGTGTGGGCTTGATTTGATGTGCTAATATGGTCTGTTTGTTCCAGCTCCTCCCCAAGTAGGAAACTCATCACGTCACCCACCGTCTCCGGCACACGTCTTGGCGCTATCCCATAAAAACTCTCTTCTTCATTTCTCACTCGACTCTCTCACCCACACACTTCCTTCGCAACTGCTACTCGATCTCTTCGGTCATCACGCTCTCCAACCTCTCCCAACCATCCCCTTCAACTTCGAGCAACGAGCATCAAGGTAAAATATCATCCCTTGTTGCCTTCATCTCATTCTCCCTCACTCGCTTAGCCTCACTCCGTCTCCTCTCACTCAACCTCATCTCATCTCATCTCATCTCATCCAATCTCATCTCACTCACTTGACGCGTCCAGAACTGTCAGCCACAATGTCTGACGTCAACACTGACTTCAACACCACCGAGTTGGCTGCTGCCATCGACGACGTCAAGCAGGCCAACACGATTGTCGACAAGGAGGCCGCGGCTGCCCGCGCTCGTGAGCACAACTGGGCGCCTCGTGTCGCATACGACTATTCCGTCTATGGCACGAGAAAGGACTCTGGCACTGAAGCTCCGACTTATGGCGATGAGCCCGCCTGGGCTGCCAATGCTGCGAAGTACGAGTGGCTTGACGAATATGGCGAAGTCGGTCCAGCAGTCCCTGAGCTTGAGGCTCAGCTCTTCAGGAACGACCACATCATGAAGAGCGGACTGAAGATCGACACTTTCAAGGACTTCCGTGTCACCGTCGAGGGTCCAACCCAGATCCGTCCCGTTCGCTCTGTATGAACATTACCTCACTGTCTTCACTTCACTCGCTAACTGACTCTCAGTTCGACGACGCTGGGCTCCACCCAGTTATGCTGCAGAATGTCCAGCTCTGCGGCTACAGTGTTCCGACTCCGGTCCAAGCCTACACTATCCCGGCCGTCTTGCAGGGATACGACGTCGTCGCCTGTGCCCAGACCGGTACGTTCGATCATTGACTCACTTCATTCAGCACACACTGACTGCCCATCAGGATCCGGCAAGACTGCCGCCTACCTCGCTCCCATCCTCTCACGCCTTATGGGAAAGGCCAAGAAGCTTGCGGCTCGTCGTCCTAATCCGGTCACCTATGATCCCGCCACTGATAAGGTTCGTGCGGAGCCGCTCGTCCTCATCGTCGTTCCTACACGTGAGCTCGCGATTCAAATTTTCACCGAGGCTCGTCGTCTCTGTTATCGTTCCATGCTTCGTCCGTGCATTGCCTACGGTGGCGCTCCGTCGCGTACTCAGCGCGAGGAGCTCGAGAAGGGCTGTGACGTCCTCGTTGCCACTCCTGGTCGCTTGATCGACTTCATGAATAGGCCGACCTTGCTCTCTCTCAATCGCGTCAAGTGAGTATGATCTCTGACTCTTGTGCCTCCAAACTGACCATGGCCAGGTTCACCGTCATCGATGAGGCAGACGAGCTACTTCACGGCGATTGGGAGGAAGACATGAAGCAGATTATGAGCGGTGGTGGTGAGTTGTGGCATAACCATCTACGCACAAGACGTACTGACTGTCCGTCTAGATATCAATGAGGATGCCGATCACGCGTACCTTATGTTCAGTGCGACCTTCCCCAAGGCCGCTCGTCGGCTCGCCCGCGAGTACATGGCTGAGAATTATGTGCGCATCCGCATTGGTCGTGCTGGAAGCGTCCACGGCAACATTTCTCAGAACATCGTCTTCGTCGAGGATTCACAGAAGCGCCAAGCCCTCTACGACCTTCTGTTCTCCATGCCACCAGCGCGTACCCTCATCTTTGTCAATACGAAGAAGGAGGCTGATCTGCTTGACGACTACCTCTACAACCTCGAGCTGCCGTCCACGTCAATCCACTCCGACCGCACCCAGCGCGAGCGCGAGGATGCTCTGTAGGTCTGCCGCTTCCCGAAAGCCAATCTTCTGCTGACATGCACAGACGTGCTTTCCGTAGTGGTGTTTGCCCGCTCATGGTGGCCACTGGTGTCTCGGCCCGTGGTCTCGATATCAAGAACGTCATGCACGTGGTCAACTACCAGATGCCTTCCACCATGCATGGTGGCATCAATGAGTACGTTCACCGCATCGGTCGTACCGCACGCATTGGCAACGAGGGTCTCGCCACGTCCTTCTACAATGACCGCAATGAGGACATCGCTGTTCGTCTCCTTACATGTCCTCTCTCCCTTGACTAGGCTAACTTCAACAGGATGACTTGGTCAAGATCTTGGTCGAATGCAACCAAGCCATTCCCGAATTCCTCGCTGACCGTGTTCCTGAGGACAACAAGGTCGAGTGGGACGATGATACTGATGACGAGACTGAGACCAACGATCCTGGTGCTGCGGACGCTCAAGTTGACAGGGGCGTCACTGACGACGATGCTCGGGCCACAGACGACAAGGCCGCTCCAGCTCCCACCGCTGTCGACGACGCTTGGGCCACCGGCGATGCCGACAACGGCGCCGACACTGGTGATGCTGCTTGGTAAGTGGATGGCTGATCATCAGACTCTTTCACTCACTTGCACTTCGGTGCCATTTGACTCGGGTTCACTTCACTCGAGTTCTATTTCTTCTTCTTCTCTCCTTGCGAGGCTGCGCATGGGTTTCCGTTCCATTCGGACAGCTCCATGAATGCGTCTCGACGTCTCAGGACGTCATCGGCCTCTCTGCATGCGCTGCACATGACTTTGGAGAGAAACCAGCTGCTGCTTTCTGCTTCACCCTGCTTTAATTTTTCATTTCGTGACTGCCTGAAGTCACAATCATGTAGCTACTGCTAGATGTAGCCAATCTCTGGAGATCTCTTTTTGATGCTCTGGATAATCAAAACCTGTTCTAGGTTATATGACATACCTCGCGTTGCTTATCGTGACATCTCATTGGAACGTCTACGGAGTCGTGTTCGACCTTCCGGGCCTTGATGCTTTGACGACTACCTCCCTCCGATGGTCAAATAACAATGTAGTCACCAAGCTCCTGGGCGAAGAGAATGGTAGAGCGATGTTTATACATTCCCTCGACTACGCTGTCCTGGATGGACGTCTGACCGCTATGTAAAGCCAACGCTATGAACTAGCAAATATGAGCCGCCTTCAATGCCATCGAGCCCAAAGAGATCCGCAAGGCTCAAAACTCCATCCCATGACGCACATCGGTATGCGTGCGTGCATGCATATCTATCATGAAACACCTGACACATGTCCGCTGAACCGCAGCAAAGAAGAAGAGGAAGAAGGAAAGACGTACAAAAGAAACGCGGCAGCAAATGCAGTAATTAAGAAAGGGGTATAGCACTCAAAAGAGCAATGTGCACGAAGTAGAAAAGAAAGAAAACAACACTTTGTCACTCCCCGCAATCTCCACCATTATCGAGATTAAACAATCTCCATATCCCCCAGCCCAGCCCTACTCACTCGGTCAATACCCAGATGCTCCCTCCCGTCCCGGCCCGTGAACACACCAAACCCGTACCTTGTGTGCTCGGGATGCAGCGGAGAGTGTGCTGTCCACCCATTCCTCTCCTTCTTCTCCGCATCAGTCTGCGGCGGATGAGTCGTAGCATCGCTCGGAGCGTGGGTATTGGGGTGACCAGCCTGACCGTGACCATGGCTATGGCCATCAACGAAAGGGTCATGTCTCGCCGCACCGTCCTGCCCCAGCACCTGCGCAGCTTTGTTACGCACCACACCCTGCTGCGGCGGTGAATGGCGCCGGTTGCCGCCGCCCATGAGCCGCTGCTGCTCCTCTTGGGTCAAGATACCGAGTTGGGGCGCCGGCGCGACGGCGGCAATGCCGGTGACGACGTCGCGCTCCTCGTAGGGGGTCTGTGGTCCGCTCGGCATGAGGTGCATATGCGCCGGCACTACAGGTGGCTGCTGCATGTGCGTTTGCTGTGTAGGCATGGGCGTCTGATGCTGCATCTGCGGCGGCATCGGAATAGCATTGACACGCTCCGACGAGGTACTCTGCAGGATGGGCGCGCTGATCTGTGGCCTCTGGGTCTCGCCTACGGCCGCTTTGCTCTTGTTCCTGCTCGCCAGACTCGTCAACGAGCCCAGGAAGCCCTTGTGCCCCACCGGGCTTGGCGCGCCGACCAACCGCGTCACCAGGTCGGTCTTGGTGTTGCAGCGCTGAAATTCGCGGTCGGAGAGGAGATGCGACATGTAGATCCAGCTGATAACCCCAGCGAGGTTGTTCCCCTCGTGCGGCAGCGCCATGCGCTTCCTTCCCGGCCAAATCAGGAACAGGCTGAAGGCGTACAGGGCCAGGAAGAAGCACAGGGCGTACAGCCCCGTCAGGGACGCGGCGATGCGGACGCTGTTGTCGGACGGGTAGGTCTGTGCCCAGAAGATGCCGCCCGCGAGCACGGGGATTGTGAGACCGTAGGTGAAGGAGAGGAAGGAGAGGATGCCAACGCGGATGTGGCCGTTGCTGAGGGCGGCTAGAGTTACGGAGATGGGATGCCGATGTGGGTAGTCGAGGAGGAGGCTGTGGGAGGCGGGGGCACCGTTGGAGTGGGTGAGGGCGTGGTAGGGGGCGAGCCGACGGAAGGAAAGGTCCAAGGCTTGGAAGAGGAGGTACAAGATCATGCCGATGAGGGCGGGGATGAAGGAGTAGAGGAAGTTGGCGGCGGAAAACCCGTCTGTGTTGTTTGTTAGTAAAGATTGAATGAGACGAGCCTGGCAGATGGACTTACGGGATGATGGAGCGACTCTCAACTGCGGACTAAAGCCATTGTGGACAGCATGGTTGACGAAACTGACAACGAGGAAGGCGGTAAACAGCGCCAGGGCGGTAATAATCCAGAGTATGACGAAGGTGTCTTTTAGGAACCAGGGCAGACAGCGACGCCTGACTGGAGGAGATCGCAGATCCATCCGATCACCGTTTTCCATGTCGTGATCAGGACCTGTGAAACTGCGCTCGGGGGCCTTCTCACGGATTCTGCCCTGCTCAACAGAATAGCGCCGTGTCGAAGCGCCTTCCTCGCCAATGCCATAGAAGACGTCTTGCGTCCGTCGGGACGTATGCCAGTAACCCAATCGGTCCGTCCGGTTGGCGAGTCGTGAGCGGAACTGCTTCAGTCCAGAGAAGGTCTCGGAGCCAGAGTAATCGTTCATGATATTGCTGCGCTCGAGCAGAGCGATGATATCCGCAATGGAACGCGGATCCCACTTCAGCCCGGTCTGTGCCCGCCACAGAGAGATCGCTAAGAGGATGAGAGACGCGATCAGGAGGATGTACAGGGTGATGACGGTCCAGATAACGCCCTGATCTGCGACCCAGCGCCATAGGCCTGTGGCTGGCGGACCGTAGAAGCGCACATTAAATGTTGATGCGAGAAGCGGAATTGTAAACAGAAACATCCAAGATATTATGAAGAAGATACCGATGAGAGGCTGGCCAGCTTTGAAGTGCTGTGCCGCCCGGGGGTACAGAAATTGAGTCGTAGACAAATGCATAAAGGTGCCGTGATTTCGTGAACGCGAAGAAGGGGAGGCGAGAGCCATGAAGGGGGATATTCGTTGCACGGCTTTTTCAATTTGAAACAGCCATATTAGGAGAAACATGCCGAGTAAGGTTGGCAGGTATTGGAAGACGAAGTAGCGTATGTCCTCGAACACGCCGTAGTTCCAGAGTCCATCGTGACTGAGGGACCAGATGGCGCAGAAGATTAGGGCAGCGAGCATTAGGAGGCAGAAGAGAATGAAGATCAGTAGTTTGGCAGGGCGAAGGATGCCAGGAATGAAGGTGAGAGGTGGGTACTGGTGTTGGTCCTTTGGAGGATAGAACGGAACGAATGTGTCTCGTTGAGCTACGTGGGTTAGCTGGAGCTCGCAAGCACGGGCGGACGCGTGAGAACTTACCGGGAGATGGTGACGGTGGGTGGGTATGCAATGGATGTCGATCAGGAGGTGTAGTCACTCGTTCAGGCTCTACTTTTCTGAGGCCTGTGACGGGTGCCGTCCTCTCGACCACCGGATATTGGTGGACTGGTACGTGCCCTTGTTGCACTGTATATTGGGGGACTCCACCTGCTTGCTGAACGCCGCTTCCTCTCTCCACCGGATACCTTCTCGATCCTCGCACCTCCTCATCGCGCGTCAGCTGGTCGATGGCGAAGTGAATGTACGGAGTGGTGTCCACGCCAGGCGTGGTGGAGTTGGACTCGCGGTTCATCATTAGTAGTCGCTGAGATTCGGGTCGGATCGTTCTGGAGGAATTGGGGACTGGTTTCCGCCTCAGCTGCTTCTCGTCGAAATTGCTGGCTGCTGGCGCGACGCGTAGCGGAGACACGTCTCGGAATTTTTGATTTCTTAGCGAAGGGATTGTGTACTCGGCCTGCTGCAGATATTCGCTGCTGTGACGAGGAGTGCGGTACCGAGAAGGTGGAGTGTGAGATGGGTTGGCGGCATGCAAGTGACTGTCACCCTCACTCGACAGAGATGAGGCGAGGGAGTAGTAGTCTTCAGAGGCAGTTATGCTTTGTTTGGAATTGACATGGAGAAGTTGTGGCCGGCTGACTGGGAAATGAAAGCGCAATCAGCAGGAGCGCATTGGTTGGTGAGGGCAGGGTGAAATGCAGGACTCACCGTTGGTCTGCTTAAGGGCAAAGGGGGCATCAAAACTCATGCTGGTTATAAAGCGCGAAAACAAGGACAGCAGGGACAGGGAGCGGGCAGGGTATCATCACGGTGCATGGCTTGAGCGGCGGGGTGGGCTCTTGTAGTTGGTTGTTGGCAATGGCTGGTGTCGCGCTGTGGCAGGCTGGTAAAACCTGGAAGTGGCTGGTCGACCGCGCTTTTGCACCATCAACATCATCAGCCTTCGCGCACAGGAAGCACAGACGCTGCAATGCAGTCTTTGTCCGGAGATGATATTGATCATTGTCTGTGACTGAAGAGATGGGTGTTACTACACAAGATAGGTGGTGATACAGGTAAGAAGAGGGAGTAAACATCGGAGCTGGATGATGAGCGAGTGTGCGGTCGGTCGCGACGATGATCTCACTGCCCAGGTGTGCACGGCCTCCCCATCTCCCCGGCCCGCAGGCGCGGCTCAACGGGCGTGCTTAACGAGCTACCTAGTAGGTACAAGGCACACCCCCGGCCTGCCTTGTCCAGTGGAGATGGGCAATAACGGTTGTGCATCTGGGGAAACCGTCAGATCCACACACGTTGGTAGAGGAAATTGACTCGTCAAGTTATTGCAAGACTAGGCCCAGGTGCACCCGCGAATTGATTAGTTGCCTTTGTCAGCTAGACTCTCTCATGTTGCTTGTTTTTCCTTAGACAGCAAGCATGTCGCTCGAGTTGGGTCGTGCCACTGCATTTTTGTAGCTTGCACGATGGAATCTCCTTCCACGCAGCATCGTCGGTTCTATTGCTTATCATCCTGGCTTGAGTCTGCAAAGTTGCCTGGCAAAGTAGCTGCGCGAACTCCTTTCCACGGTACAGCAAGCTCGTACTGCGTGGCTTTTGTGTCTCTCCTTCGCCATCTGCCTCTGTTATGAGTCTCCTTTTGAGTCTTCCCAACCTTCACATGCAGAGAACCCGGTAAACTCCCACTCACTGACTACATCTCAGCCCAGCGAGACTGTACCGCGATGTCCCTACGATGGTTGCGGTAACACACATGCCCCTGGAACCTTCTGTGCGAAAATGTAGTGAATGCGTACTTGAACGTGCTCACGCCCATGATTGTTCTCTCCGGAAAGAACCGGTATCTGAACGTTGAGCCACGGTTGTATAGGGGACGGACATCGACGGTGAGGGAACTGAAGAGGCAACGCTGGAGGCTTGGGAGGTGATTGATGGAAGCTCGGGTGTTAGCTGCAGAGATCACATCAGGAGAAGAGTGATGATATCACTGTCGATTGGCTGCTAGCGACTGATCGGGAGAATAAACCATCGACGTCACCTTCTGCGTCTAGCTATACTCGCGAGCGGTGGTTTTGTGCGTTCGTTGACAGCAGTCCCTCGTGTCAGTTGTTTCAGCCGGAGAGTTCCCTCACAAGTCTACATCAATTGGGAATTCAATTCTACTGGGTAAACATACTGATGTACTGATACGCTCAAAGATAGAGTACAGCCTGGATAGGACAAGAATTTGACCAGTGCGCAGCTCGACGGCGAGTGGAACGTCACGAGACTACTTTTAATTTGCTGGTTCGCTTCGTCTGTTTTCACTTCAACCCCAGTCTCTATTAACTCGACCCTTCACCGTGTAGGCTGTGAGTAACGATTACGTCAGGGGAACAC
>JAKLMF010000640.1:0-12056 GCA_022813555.1 Botryosphaeria agaves | reverse complement strand
CAGTAAGCTGATGATTAGTATTTCTCGTTAAGGGCCGAAAGCATCAGCGTATCACCGAGAGTATTGCTGAGCTCCATCAAACTTTAAATGTTCCGGGCCCGTGGTGATAGTGTGAAGCTCAAACAACAATGAAAGAAAGTCCATCTCCGAGATACTTCTAAAGACTCATAGTTGTGTGGATCTGAAGAACATCTTTCGTCATGCACACATCCGTGCCCAGAGAATCGAATGGCCAGACAGCCGGCCTATCCTCGCCCGCATCGTGTCTTGTTCTACGCGTGAGGAGTGCTTGATTAATCACCAGGGCCATGGTTGGTGTAGTCACCGTCTTTTTCCACCATCATATAACAACGCTTCTTCTTCGCTCCTAATGCGGAAGCAAGGTATTGTTATCGTCACTCACGAGACCCATCACACGCATCAGTCATATAGCATCGACGCAGTTTTGCGAGCCATTCTCATACGATCAGGGAAAGTTTTGTGATTTTGTAGTTGAACTAAGCCGGGGAAGAAAAGAAGAGAAAGAACATGCCAGTGCAGGCCAGCCACCCACCACTCCAGTCGCCGGAGCGACTACAGAGAAGAACATATGCAGATGCCGCACGCAATGCCCAAGAAGAGATCAAATAAATTCTAAAAGGAAGAAGGAAAAGAGAAAGGATCTAAGCAGCCCTATCCCAGCCCTCACAAAGTATCTTTGAGGGCCATCAGCTCAGTAATAGCAGACTGGCTCTGTGTCATTGCGAGAATCGACTTGGGACGTTATTCCTGATCTGCCGGCTAGGCATAGTTGTGGTCAGTTTACATGACAGTGCAGCCAAAGCCGCTGAAGCCGCGGCCGGCCCGGTTTCCGTAGATGACTTCCATTGTAGCTGGGGGTGGTTTGAGTCGAAAGACTTGTAGATTTGTTTGATTGCTTTAGTGTGTTTGTGTGCGTTGTTTGATTCGGGGGAGTGGGGTAGGAGGAAGGGATGGTATTTATGTTTGGGGGTTGGGATGGTGGGGATGTAATGGGATTGTAACCTGGTAAAGAGATGTGAAAGACTATCAAAGAGACGTTTGTTCTTGATTGTTCCGATTGTGATGATTGAAAGTAATGGCGATTGTGTACTGGTGGTGGTAAAAGTGGAAAGATGTTGTCCTACCGTTACGATTGTTCGCCGTTGATATTGTTCTCGGGGCAACCAACCAGTACGACCACGCTCATGACAAGAGCTTTCAGACTGATGACAACGGCAATCAAGACTTCCGGTTCTATGAAAGAAACTTCAAATAGGCCTCATAATGCCTTTCTGATATGATTTTACCGGGCGTTGCGTGTTGCAATGTGAATGCTTGAAAGCCCAGTCCAGAACAATCGGCCCAAAGCGACGGGACCGCAATACAATGACGGAGATTCTAGACTGATCGTATTGCAACGATACGCAGCGGATCACCTTGAAGATGTACGCTTGTGCGATGTAATTGTGTAGGCATCGTTTCAGGAAACGCCAGATTCTTGCCAAAGCTTTGGAGACATGAGTGTATGAAATACTGTGAAACCAAGAAGCCGATGAGAACCACCTAGAGTGGACGGCAAAAACGCCCTCGAACGGTGCATGAAGACTGATCAAGCAGACTACATGGTGTGGAGAAAGTCACTGACGAGGGCTCAAGGCACCGTTAAGTTTTTTATATATTCTATGTTTCTCGGAGCAAGACTGCAAAATTCTGCCCTAGTTGAAGCCATTCAGTTCCCCATTAGATGATAACGGTAAGTGGCTGCCAGTGCGCAGCTCGTCACTGTACACGTTGGTAAATGAAGGTGGGTTGTCGTCTTACTATTGTTTCCCATTAAGCGCGCTAACCCCATGCGGATATCCTCTCGAGCAGGTGTATGGCAATTTATTCGTAGTGCAACGGAAATCTTCATCCAGCAGTCTTGCTTAGTTTCTTCAAGTACTTATCCTGTACTATGCAGCCAATCTTCCGAGACCACAGTCCATCGCCCACCGGCATCTACCGCATCGGCCATTCCGCAGTCCGAGAAATACTCTCAATAGAAGACAAACCGTAGTTCAAGACCCAGTTCGAGAAAAAGTAGTGAAGAAGACATGGACAGTCACGAGTTACTAAGCACTGCCTCCATCCGCAGCGCTCCCCTAGGCTTCACCCGTCCCTGCGCCCTCGTCTTCAGCCAGTTTTCACCTCCGCGACGCTGGCCGGAGGCGTTAACACCAGTACCACCCCACCACCCTCCTGACCCTCCTCTCTCTTCACAACAAACTCGTGCCGCCCCAGCTCCCGGGCCTCAAGCTTCTGATGCCAGTCCGCCCACACCCGCTTCGTAAAGGCGCCGTGCTGGCCGCTCTCCTTCAAGCTCTGCAGGACTTCGTCTTCGACCAGCTCATCACCCTGACGCCTGGGCACGCGCAGGATCTTGATGACGCCCAGGGCTTCGACGTCCAGGTCCACTTTGACCCGTGGTGGGTAGGTGAGACCCTTGTCTTCGAAGCCGGGCCACACGAGCCTGATCTTCTTGAGCGGGTGGTGCGGCGACATGAGCAGCGACGCGAAGAACTTGGCTGACGGCCACCAGAACTGGTGCGCGTCGTCTGCGAGTAGAGTGCGGAAGCGCCAGGCCGGGGTTGCGGTGGTGGCGGGATCGTACATGGAGGGTTCCAGAGGCGGGAAGATGGTTACGGCGTGGAGGGCCATGGTTTGGCTGATGATGGGGTAGAGGCCCTTCCAGGCGGGGGTGTTGTCGAAGTGCAGCGGCATGAAGAGGCGTTTTTGCAGGGTCAGGTGACGGATTGCTTGGAGGTGCTGTGGCGGCAGGGCGGAGAGGAACTGAACGGCGTGGTCGAGAGGTGGCCTGAAGATGAAGGCGTTCTTGCCGTAGAGAGTCTCGGCTGCTTCTTCCGCGATCTGACGGTTCACACGTAGGATAGTGGTTGGAAGCCAGGCATCAGAAGCTTGGCGCTCAGACTCGGCGAGAGAGGCATCTTTGCCCTTGAGATGGTACCGTCGAAGGGGCCCATGCGGATGGATGGCATATGGTGAGAACTGTATGCCCTTTGGCGTTGCGAGGATCTCAGCGTAGACAAGGTCCCGGATCTCACGTGGGAGCTGGAGGAAGGAGATGCTTTGGGGCTTGAGTGAGAAGGCACGGTTGCTGTCAAATAGTTAGAAGGACGTTCATGTGAACAGAGACGATCTGATGCCATACTCTATACTGAGAAAGTCAGGCCTGATTGCGGGACCGTCTCGCGGCACGAAGCGCTTGGGGAACGTGCCGGGCGCAGAGGTCATGTCAGGCGCACAGGGCGAGTTGAGAGGCAAACTCATGATAGAAGCAGAGAAGATTACGTGGATTCAATGAGTGCAGGTGTAAGGTATTGGATGTGGGCAGCGTTGGCGTCTGGAGGAGAAACTGGTTGACAGCGGAGCCTCCCCGTGACAAACGACATGGAGCGAGTGCGGGGGAGGAGGAGCGGGATGGGCGACAGGGGTTCACCGTGTTTGGCAGGGACATCGATTGTTGCTTGCTGGCCCACTGACAGCCAACTTGAATCCTCAGGCTCCGACAAGCTCAGCCACCGCGCGAACACGATGCCAGCTTTCGTCAGCCTCAACCTCGTCTATTTACTGAACACCACCGCTGACAACCCTTGCTCTTGACGTTTCGCTCTGTGCTGTATACCATCGCTCTTTCCCTCACTCACTCAACCCAAAACAGCCACTCTTTACTCCGCGCCCCTGCATTGGCCCCGATTTGACACTAGACCGCCCATCTCCGCAACCGCCCCATATCACGCTGCATACATTGCCATATAACTTCTCCCGCCCATCGCAGCCATGGCCTCCAACTCCTACTACAGCTCCGATTCGCAACATTACAACACCAACCCGCACCGCTATTCCCGCCGCGAAGACGCGCCCCTCCCTCCCCTCCCAACCTCCACGTCCAACGCCCGACCCTACGCCTACGTCGACACCTATCACGGCAACAGCGACCTCTCGCCCGTGACCTCGCCCTTCGAAGACCGCCGCTTCGAGTACCCGGACTATCCGCGCCCGGTGCCGACAAATCAGCAGCCC
This sequence comes from Botryosphaeria agaves, assembly GCA_022813555.1. Lineage (NCBI taxonomy): Eukaryota > Fungi > Ascomycota > Dothideomycetes > Botryosphaeriales > Botryosphaeriaceae > Botryosphaeria > Botryosphaeria agaves. Next base: position 7,976 of record JAKLMF010000640.1, on the reverse strand, counting down.
GGGGTGCATGAAGATCCGTTCGCGGACTTGAATGCCATCCCGATGCACAAGATGAAGGTTGACGCGAATGCCGTGGAGAGTCCGGTGTATGAGGGGGAAGAGAGGGGGTTGGGTGATGGTGATGGTGATGGTGATGGTGGCGGTCGTGGGAGGAGGGGGAGGAGGAAGAGGAGGAAGGCGTGGTATAAAGGACGGGTTACGTGGGTGGTGTGGATTCTCACGTTCATTCAGGTCGTGGTGTTCGTTGTGGAGATCATACGGAATGGTAAGCAGCATATATCCCTTAGAAATCAACCACCAAATACCCCAGTCCAACAAAGCTAACAAGGCCACCCCACAGCATCCCTCACCTCCTCCCCCATAGAGATCCATCCCCAATTCAACCCCATGATCGGTCCCTCCCCCTACATCCTCATCAACATGGGCGCCCGCTACGTCCCCTGCATGCGCTCGACCCCCAACATCACCGACTCCGCCACCCAAGTCCTCTTCCCCTGCCCCAACGCCACCACTACCGTCGCCTCCTGCAGCCTCTCCGATCTCTGCGGCTTCTCCAGCGTCCCCAACCCGAGGCCGGGTGGCAGCATGGAGGATAGCCCGGCGCCAAACCAGTGGTGGCGCTTCATTGTGCCGATTTTCCTGCACGCGGGGATCGTGCATTTGGGGTTCAACATGTTGCTGCAGGTTACGCTGGGACGGGATATGGAAAAGGAGATTGGCTCTCTGCGGTTCGCGCTCGTCTACTTCTCTGCTGGCATCTTCGGCTTCGTGTTCGGCGGCAACTTTGCGCCTGCCGGCATCGCCTCGACTGGCGCCTCCGGAAGTCTTTTCGGCATTCTGGCGCTCAGTTTACTCGATTTGCTGTACAAGTGGAAACAGCGAAGAAGCCCGGGCAAGGATCTCATGTTCATTGCGCTCGATGTGGTGATTGCGTTTGTGCTGGGGTTGCTACCGGGCTTGGACAATTTCTCTCACATTGGTGGTTTCTTGATGGGGCTTGTGCTGGGGGTTTGCATTTTGCACAGTCCGAGCGCTTTGAGGGAGCGGATTGGGATGGACGAGCCGCCGTATGCTGCTGTGGCTGTGGAGCAGCGCGCCGGTTCTGGGGATGATGGGCGGGGTGTTGCGGTCGGAGCGGGAGCTGAACAGGCAGAGACGGGCGTCAAGGCGTTTGCGAAACGGCCGGTCGGCTTCTTCAAGGGGAGGAAGCCGCTCTGGTGGGCGTGGTGGCTGTTGCGTGCCGGCGCGCTTGTGGGTGTGCTGGTGGCATTCATCGTGCTGCTGAGGAATTTCTACGTCTATAGGACACAGTGTGGGTGGTGTAAATACCTGAGTTGTTTGGTAAGTTCCCAGTCTTCTCAACTTTTCTGGTGTACGTCTAGCGCACGATGCCGACGAGGTCTGCTTAGTGAGTGGGAATCAATCACTAACACCCCTGCCTTTCACAGCCCGTCAACCACTGGTGCGACATCGGCAACTTGCGGTTCACAGATCAGAACTCGACGTCGCCAGCCAAGAGAGATCTCTTCGGCCTCGATGGTGGCTCGTTTTCCTGGGATACATCTTTTTCACCGTTATATTACACCGGATATGCTTAGACTCTCGACGGAACCACCTTTGCGGGTGTTTATCTTGGATGGAGCTTCATTGCTTAGTTACGACATACCCTTGGCCTCCATCTTGGTTTCTTGGAGTCAGATCAGAGGTGCATTGGGAAGGCGTTCTGAATTGTAATATGGAGGTATTGTTTGCCTAGCGCTCACCAAATGAGATCAGCGGGGAGATGAAGCTCATGATACTTCTATTTTCAATCTTATCAACCAAAAGGAGCATCAATCTCTTTACCTGTAGTTCAAGGTGCCAGAGCCATGTTCAGCCGAGTTCTTCTCGCACATCAATCTCATCATCCGTCGTTTCGACACCATCTTTCATTCCAATTTCCAGTCGTTGCCATCTCTCATGAATTCTCCATGTTCGTCCCATCACTCCTCAAGCTCTCCATCCACCCACTTCTGCCGGCTACCCGACCACTGCCTCTTCGGCATCTCGCCCCTGACAACCCTCCTAGTTGCAGTACCCATACCTCTCTCCCCGACCGTCGTCACCGTGACGCCCTCAATCGGCATATCTTTCCAGCCCGGCGGCCTAGTCGCCTCATACTTCGTGTAGCTAGTGTGTGCGTTATCCTCCTTAGTAAAATCCGGCCGCGCGGCGGTTCGGGCGCCTAGGAAGCCACCGCTGAACTCGTCGATGGCCTGACCGAAACGCGAAGACTTGGAGATCTTGCAGCGCGCGTTCGGCGCTTCGCAATGCGATATGAGGGCTGTTGTTGACTTGAAAAGCTTGAGGCAGGAAGGGCAGCGAACCTGAGAAGTCTTGTGCTCGTACCGGATGTGGGTTTCGAGGAAGAGTGGTTCGGTGAAGATGTTACTGGAGGAAAAAGAAATTGTCAGCTGATGGATGCGGATGTATGGCTTTCCACGAAACGCTGCTCATATCTGGGCAAAGAAAAGGGTAAGCAAGACTTACTCGCATTGAGGGAAAGGGCACATGTAGCGCTCGATGATCGGGTTGAAGAACCGCTCCGCATCCCACCCCGCGTCCGCGGGATCCCAAAAGCGGTTGTGGAACATGTTCTTCCTCTTGTCGAGTTCGGAGCGTTCGTCATGAGCTTTCACCGCAGCATCCCAGTCCGCAGTCACGGGTGTGGGCTTTGCATCCGAGAAGAGGCTGGAAGCTGTGGTCGCCCCATTGCCCCATGCCTGTGGTGTCTCAGTCACTGGAGCAGTGGCGACAGACGTTGTGCAAGGCTCGTTGAGAGAAACAAAGGCCGGTGGTGAGCGGGGTGTAGTGGCTGTAGCCTTCTCCATGCTCTTGCCTCTACCGTGCGCTAGTGAGTTGCTGGAGGCGGAGAGACCGTTCAAGTTGGCGCGTAGAGCCTTCATAGTATCGTTCTCCTCCTTCCTGAGTGCGCTGTTCCGAGCGCCGAGTGACGGGAATTGGTCCTCTGAATCCACCAGCGGAATCCCGTTGTACACAGCTTTGAGCGGTAGCATGACCTGATGGCTCGGCAGTCCCTGCTCGTTCTCATCTCTCGCATCCATCAGGCTTTGGATAGACTCAACGGTTGGGATATCGGCGTCCCAGGGTCCTGCACCGGCTCGTCCCAACCTTTCCTGCATCTGGCGGGGTGTTTCTTCTATTTCTTCTTGAATAAGTGGCCCTTGAAGAGACACGCCACCGTCAGTGCTATTGTCCTTGCTCGCATCCTTCCAGTCTTTGGCCATGGTAGAGGCGATGAGTTCCGGATTCTTTAACAGTCGTGTGATGACGTTCTTGTGCTGTACATAGCCAACGAAATCATCTTTCTGAATCTTCTTGCAACGACCGTTCTCTAGGTGGTGCATGAGCGCAGCAGCACGAACGAATATTGCGCCACATCCAACGCATGGGAGATTTTGGTCGACAGGGTGCATCTACGATCGGTTAGCGTCAGCTAATGCTCCATCATGGCCACAACGAGGTGGGTGAGATGCGAGCGCAGCTCAAAAGAAGGTTCGAGAGCCAAGCGCTTGAATGCTATGAACTGACCTGCTTGATATGTCGGTCCCTCCCACTCTTTGTCTTGAAGTCCTCTCCACAGAACTTGCAGCTGATGTGCTCGTCCGAGCTCGCCTTGTGCGCCACAAGATCGTCCCAGCTCTCAAAATCCTCATCGCACTTGCTGCAGTACTCGTGGTCCTCGGCTGATCTCTTGTGCTTTCTTAGGTCCTTCGGGTTGTCAAAGGCCGCCACGCAACCTTTGAAGGTGCAGGCGTACTTCTTCGCCGGTACAAGAGCCGCTAGCATGGTGACTCGTGTCCGCTTGTTGGTGACGTTGTCGCTGAAATGGGACGGTTCGATTCAATGCGAGCTGTCAAGTGAGGATGAAACGTCCCTAAGCGAGTGAGTGAGAGCAATGAACGTGTCGGAAGCGCGAAGTGGGGAAGACAAGGTAGAAATGTATATGACGACACGGCGGTGGGACCGAGAAACTAGGAATCGAAGTAGGGTTGCAATTCATCGAAGCTCCTGCAGTTTGAGGAAACAGCTGATACCGAGTGATGTCAGCGAGTGGATGAACCTCAGACTCGAGAGTGCCTTGGTATGCAGTGAGCGAAGGGGACGATCGACGAATTGCAATTCCTAAAGATACTTTACGGTGTTCTTGTCAGTTATATGCGAATGGAAAACAGGAAAAGTTGAAGTGTGACTATTCGAGGCCACTGTGAAGGACAATCTTCACACGCTACTTGATGACACAGCTCCGTCATCTTACCTGATGTGTAACCACCTTAGAAGTTATCCACAGATGCAGTTCGTGAAAGGCTGTCCGGTACTCATTCTATCGGGCGTCGTTAGTGGCTCAGGTGGTGTGTGCGTACTCACAATAATGACAAGAACTGAGCACTGAGGGAGCTGCCGCACCTGCTTACTTTACACGTTCTTACGGCAATGTCAAGGTCATCTGAAGACGTGATATCTCCGGAGTGATAGCCATTTCAAGTAGACGCTTGTGTGGTGAGACGATCGAATCGCAGCCCTGCGCGACAACTACCAGCATCCCTCTCCTCATTACGTCCACAGGCTCGGCACTCGGAGCTCGAGAAAACGTAAGCAGAGAAAACACCCTCAAGACTCTCACATATTCCCCCCCACCCCCAAACAGCCAAACCCGAGATGCCAATCATTGTGTACCAGACGCCAGATTTTGCGTACCCAACAGGTCGTCACAATTACGCCATGCAATGCTCCCAAGCCTCACACCAACCATTTAGCAACACATAACTTCACTTCTTTCCACAGCGTCCACAGCATATCCCTTTCAGCCATCCCCCGCTCTCGCGTTGATCTACCTTGCTTCGATGGACCTTTGTCCCGCTCTCGCCTTGGTCGCCCTCCGCGATGCGCGTGACGTCTTCAGCCAGCCGAGCTTTGATCTTCTGTTGACGCTCTCGAATAGATAGTGGACGATCGTCCCGTTGTAGGTACTTGCCAATGGCGAGTAGGTTGCCTGAAGGCGACCGGACAGTTGAGTCAGGGTTGTTGATGTCGGCAGGATCGATGCAATCGGAGAGACGGCTCATCTGTCGCGGTGGGGCAGGTCGGGTTATTCGGGATGTCGGAGAGATGGTGACGGTCAGCTCCGGTGAACCCACTGATCGGATTGTGGGAGTAAAGACTGCAGGCTCGGGAGGACTCGGAATGGGCGGGAATGACGCAGAACGAGTGACGGGAGTGAAAGGTACAATTGGTGTGGTCGGCTGATCGGTCACATCCTCTAGGACCGCTTCATTTGTGGTAGTTATCGTCAATGGCCTGATCGAAGAGCTATTCGAGACTCTCACGCCAGCACGGTCTTTGCGCGTCTTCTTGAGCCAGCCCCAAGCCATTGCGGTTTTGCTTCAATTGCCTTCCGAGTGTCAGAAAGAGGAACATTGGAGACGATCTCGGATTTACCTCTACTCGATGTTCGTCTACGCGGAGAATGATTCGAGGAGCTGAACAGAACGATGATACAGAACCGGAACGACAAACAGGAACTCAAGATGACCGGATGTAGCGCTGCGATTGATCCCGAACCGGACTAACGAACGACGGAATATGAACGCAGTGGCATGTTGCTTGATTCTGCCATGAGCTATGACTCTGTGGAACTGAAAAAGGAACGAAGGCGCATGCTTGAGATATGAAGCCCAAAGGAGTTGGCGAACTGAATGGAATGAAATGAACTGAAACGAAGTGCAAATGGGAAAAGCAGCCGGCTATTAGTGATTTGTATGTATCATCCTTGTGTTTCCATGTCTGAACGCGTTAATATCTATGCATGTCTACATCCTATATACAAGGTATCTAGAAGCGCGAGTATGGCAGCCTGCCTAGTGTCAGTAGCTCGTCTTGTGCTAAAGTGCTCTCGGATATGGGTAGCTCTCACCATTTGCCTCTGAGAGTGATGACAGCCCAGTCACCCTTCTCATCGGTCTCTTTCTCCACCTTCGTCGAGAAGGTGATAGCGCTCATGATGCCATCACCAAACTTCTCGTTCAGGATAGCCTTGTATGCGTAGCCGTAGTTCTGTACGATCTCGAAAAGTCTGTAGATCAAAGGCTCCTTTGGCGGCATTTCAATCGTCCTGCCACGGTCTGGCCATCCCGCCAATTGTGACTCGAGCGTGTCGTGGGGGATGTCAAGGAGCTCAGATAGGTTCTTGATGTCGTCCGGAGAGGCTCTTGCCTGACCGTAGAACAGTGCAGCGATGGCAACTTCCTCACGACCGAGCTTCTTCGCAATCGCTTCGAAAGTCAAGTTCTTCTGCTTCTTTGCTTCGAAGAGCGTGGGGGAAGACTCTGGAAGTCTGTGCGCAATTGATTTCTGCTATGCTCAGCGCCTGCCTCCTAGTCAAAACACAGCGAACGTACGTCAAGAGTGGCAATGTGGACTTCCTTGGAGGGGGTAGCGGAAGACATCTTGGAAGACTGTTGGAAGCTACGAACAAAGATAGCTGGTCGGGTTGCTCTGGCGGCGATAGGAATAAGAGCACGAGTGGATAGTCTGGTGGACAGGGCGAGTGCAGTGGAAGGAGGCATCTTGACTGGAAGGGTGGAGGAGGTGTATATATGGCCGGTACCAGCTGGACCACTTAATAATGACAGCGGAGAAGGCCTGGAGCAAAGGAGGTAGTCCGGAACGTCATCCTATGGGCCTCTTTCGAGCCCTCTACCCCACACTTTGACCTCGGGATGACGGTGCATTCGCGCCGTCAATTGCAGAGCGCGACAACAACGGCGTGCAGTGATGGTGAATTGATTGAGGGTGTCCCGCGTGCCAGGCACACGAAACGAGTTCCCGCATCTATGTAGCTAGGTACTTTCACGTGAAGACGAGGTGGTTGCGGCTCTCCACCGTTTTGTGATGGAACAGGCACATCACCTCCCGCACGGAAGCGGAGCTTACCTAGCCCAGAGCCAAGCCGAGATCTGACGTCGAGGTGGAAGCATGGCAGGGACCCACGATGATGCGTTAGCGGTATGGCGATCACTACCCTGACCGCGACACTGGTGAAACCGAGCGTGGGCTTTTTGGAGACGTGTATCAACGATTTCAGAGACAGCTAGAACAAACTGTACGAGGATAATTCCTCTTGTAAGCATCTACTGACAGCTGTCTTTGTAGAACACCACACAAACCAACCAGTCCTCTCCCCACGAATACTCGCAGCAACTCGAGCACCAATCTCCCCCTCAACAATCGCAGAATCTCCGATCGTCGGCCGCCATGCCGAAAATCTTCGACAAGTTGCACTCTACGGTGCATCGTCTCGGCGAGGAACTTAAAGACAAGGTCGTCCTGAAAGACGAAGAGGTTCACGGCCATACCCACCCCAGCGGGCAATGTAGCGATGGCACGCATGCGGGACACGACCACCGTTTCCTGAGTTTTGCTCCACAGCGGGATGGCAATGATATCAAGTGGTATGTAGATGCGTGCGGGTACATGTGGGCTGTGTCAAGAGCGCTAGAGACGGCGAGGGAGTCTATCTGGATTCTGGACTGTACGTGATGATGTTTGAGCCGAGCAATGCTCGTCCCGTAACTAAGATGCCGTAGGGTGGCTGTCGCCCGAGCTATATCTCCGTCGAACCATATAGAGATTTGAGCGCATCGCTCGAAAGTTTGGAAGCAGCAGCAGCAGTAAGGTTGAAGTCTTTAAAGGAGGAGAGAAATGAAGATTGAAGGACCTGTCGATCAGGTAGATGGTCTGGATGTCTGAAGACGCATATGTTCGGCGACAGATCTTCCAGATGATGCTTGGTGTGTGATGACGAGACTGTGACAGGAGGCGCGATCAGCGGATCTGTTGCTTCGACTTCTTCAAGAGACTTGAAGATAACGTCCAGTCCGAGACGCGTGAGCGCGAGGGTGATATTGTCCGTAGAC
>JAKLMF010000063.1:0-36024 GCA_022813555.1 Botryosphaeria agaves | reverse complement strand
ATTCGTTTCTGGCAAATAACGCCAAACTTTGATCTCAGGTATGTTTCATATTGTTTTTCTGTATGGCACTTACAGAGGCATCTTTCTCGGCATTTCTTGCATTTTCTCGCCCGCTTGTTCTATTGCTGCTCCTCGCAGTCTTGCGTGAAGCAGCTTTTGTTACGCTCCTTCTCGCCTTTGTCTTTCCCTTTTTCCGCCACCCTTTCTCTTGCGCATACGTCTGTACCCATGTCTCCGCACTCTTCTTACTCTGTTCCTCATCACGCTTGACACGCTTGGCTAGTGCCTTTGAATCGAACTCCTCTTGGTCGAAGCGTATGCGTTCATCTTTCCCTGCGTTTTTGCGTTTCGTTCGGCGAAGTGGCGTCGGTGTTGATGGTGGGGCGGTCCTTGCCATATGGACTGAACCGGAAGGACAACGGGGCTTGTAGTGAGTTCATCGAGGATTTCGCTTCTAAATGACGGACATGGTGTTAGGTAGTGTTGAATGTGAGACACTGTTGTGTTTCCCGAATGCCTGGAGAGGAGGTTCACTCGCATTGACGGTGAGAGACATGTCAATGTCAGTTTTACGTCGCACATTCACTGTAGAGAGCTATTTCCGGTGCGCCTTGTTCAATCTACTCAATCCATTACCCAGAAGATGATCTCACTGGAACAACCACAAGTAGCAGAGTAGATGGTGTATGGCGGGAAAAATCCACGATGTTCATTGGGTCTTTAACATTTGGTTTGGTGCTTGACTATGTTTGGAGGCCAAGGCTCCAAGTTCACTCCGCCTTCTAACGTACAAGTCGATGATCCCATGACTCCTCAAGTACCTCTTGCATCGCTATCGAATCTTGCTGCTTCTAATCCTCGCCGTGACACAACTGTACCGTATCGTAAAGACAACAGGAGCCGTGTCACGAAAACAACAACGAACAAACAGGTATGTTTTGCAGCTGAGCGCAGGAAGTCGATCATTGGTCAATATCCTGTAGAGCCCATGGAGTGGCAGAGACTTTTCGGCCTGCTGGTGTGTTCTTGCGTCCCTTTGGGACTAGGATAACACGCTTCGCACGCTCCTCCTCGGACAGAACGTTGTTCTTGGCCTGCTTCTCTCTAGCAGCAGCAGCAGCAGCAGCAAGCTTCTCGGCATCTATTCGACATTAGCAATCTGCATCGTTGCTCTAACATTGTTCTTTATGCTCACTCTTTGCACCTTCGTCTTTGACGTGATAAGGATCCAAGCAGTTGAACGCGAACGGCGGACGGTCGCCTGCGTAGCGGCCTTGGCTTCTTCTCATCAACACCATCGCCAGGTCTGAGAGGAAGTCTGCTGGCATCTCGTCGCGCATGTTCTCAAGCCAAGTCTCGTCCATATCCCAAGCGCACATGTCGACGATCATCTGGCGTAGCTTGCTGTTTGGCACTGTGTTCTCGTAGGTGTAATTCAGGGTGTCAGGAGTGATGTTGGCTCCAGTATGCATCCACATTGGCACAAAGGCTGCGATCGTGTCATTTTGTAGCTGCGGCGCTCCTAGCTTGTCTGCGAGAATCCAAACTTTGCTGAGCCAAAGACGGTAGTCGTACTGACACACTCTTGCCACTGGGTGCTGGCTGCCCTTGTTGAGCCACAACACGAATTCGCTGAACAGCTCAGGATCGTCATCAGGTAGCTCGATGATTTTCATGTCAGCTTCTTTGAAGCTCCCTTTCAGTGCCTTCTTGAAGAAGCGAGAGCGGCTGCATATGAGATCGACATTGACGAAGAATGGAACGCGTTGGGGCCCGACGTAGATGGTAACACTGCCGCTTTCCAGCATCCTGTGATCGTGTCAGCAGGTAAATGATTGACTTTCTCCATCAGATGATGCTTGCTGGGGAGTGAGATTTGGCGGCATGGTTGCGCAAGTGAGTTGTACTGTTGCGGTTGGCTAACAGACAGCTCGAGATTTGGTACGCGATGGAGTAACCTGCTCCGTAGAGAAATATAAAAAGTGTTGTTGGCGGCTTCGGTGACACGAAAACCCCGAGACCTCATAAGTGAAGTGTTCACCAAGTCCTGTGTAAACAAGACCCAAATGGAGAACCCCAGGAGGACCCAGTCTTTAACACTGCAGCTATACTACGACCAAATCTGAGGGCAGAGGAACATAGTATCCGAAAGCGAAAGTAGGAAACGAAAAAGGTGTTAGATGATACTATAGAGACCAAAACTAAATCTCTAGCTACTAATAAGTAAGATCCTATAAAGAGTGAACGTAACAGTTTAAAGCTTATTAAGTTTAAATAGATAACTATGTTATAATATGATTATTCTCGTAAGCGGTTCTGTAAGAGAATATGTAGATAAAAAAGGTCTCACAAATTTAGCTACTTTTCGCTTGTGAATCTAAAATAATAAACAAAAGGATTTACTACCTTATTGTTATACATTTACACGTCCTACGTGTTAGAGTATCCCGGTGGTTACACGTAGCTTAAAAGGCAGAAATAGCTTAATCGTGAATGGAATAGAAGAAGATTACCGAGAGTAACGGTTAAGACTACTCACAAAGCTCTGGAAGGCCCCGAAGTCTTAGCTGATAGGATATGAGAAGTCATCTCAGCAATACTAATAAGCTAGTATAGACTGTTCTGATGAGATTGCTGGCTCAAGCTACGACCTACATGTCTACAAAATCCCTCTGTGCTGCCTAACGTGTTTAGGACTGACACTTACAATGACATGCACGACGCAGAACATGCAAATACTGCGAGTACTACAACTGTCTGTACGGTCGATGAGTGAGCGGACCGTGCCATGCAATCTCCTTGTACCTTAACATTCAGGACCTCCTTTCAACTCTGTTCCCATTATGACTTTACTCAATGCCAAGGATTTGCTGAGCATGTTGCTGCTCCTTTCGCGGGATCGTTTGTTAGTAGTCATCGTACGAATCTCACCAGCTGCGGGTCAGACCCCATGCTTTAAGTAATATCGCATCATACGGGTGCAACGTATGGTGAGAGTCGCAAGGGGGACAAAGTCGAAGGGTGGTCCTGAACATTAACTGTGATGTTGTCCACAAAAGGGAGGCATTCACTTTGTGTGTCAGCCTTGGCATGACATCATTGACCATCGCCATCTAGATGCTCTTAGGTAGAGTTCGTGGACATCATCGAAGAGACCACCACAACCCCAATTCCTTTGCCACAACCAAATAGAATCGATCGGCCTCTTACAAAGATCAAATCAATCACTCAAACCAAATCCATTCCACCATTTCAGCTACCAAAATGTCCTCCAACGACCAACAGCCCGGCCTCATCGCCTCGCACGCCGAATACATCAAGGCCGCCGCAGTCGTACGTCCACACATTCCTCCACCTGCCTCCTCTCCCCCTCATCCTCTTCCTGCTCCTCCTTCTCCCCCACCACCGTCTCCCCATCCACAGCACTCTCCAGGCACATCACTAACCTGTCCTCCAACAGAACGCCGTAGGCGCAGTCACCGGCAGCGAAGCCTGGACGCAGTCGGGCGAGCAGCAGAAGCAGCAGGCGGTCGAGGATATGAAGGCCGCGAGCGCCAACCGGGACTCGGCGCGGGACGGATATGGGAAGCCGGAGGAGATTGTGGGGAAGGTGACGGGGTGTGAGGGTATGGTTAAGGAGGGGCATGAGAGTCGGAAGGATTAAACCATAACGATACGCATTTTTGGGATTTAGGAAGGTCTCATGTCTATGCATGGAGGTGTGCGCACGAAGATAGAGGAATCTGCCTGGTGTGGAGTGCGGATGGGACAACCACGGCGTTGAAAGAGGGCGATGAACATCCTAGACTTGATATCGAAGCACATTTAGCAACACCAGCAAAGCATCCAGCCATCCCTCTCTTGCAGACGCGCATACCCCACGCCTCTCCATATCCCCCCTCACACATCCGCCACCAGCCAACTCCCCCCGCAAACACAACTCCTCTGACCCGTCGCCAACCACGGCAACATCAGCACCCCGGACGCGGGTCCAATATCCTCCATAACACTCCCACACCTCGTACACCTCCTCAACCTGGTCCCCTCCCTAATCTCCACCTTCCTAATAACATCGACCTTCCACCGTTTCCCCCACTCCCTCGTCCCGGCATCATCGCTCAACCCCAACCACCTAACATCATGCATCCTAACCCTCCCCGCATTGCCTGACCTCATCATCTCCGCCACCGTCCCCGTCAACAGCCTCTGCACCACCGGCATCAGTTCCTCGGGCACCTGACACCTCACAAACATCTCCCTCTCCACCCTCGCCCTGTCCCCCTCCCCAATGCCGCTCGTCGCATACGCGCTCTTGACGCTCGCATCCACGTCGCTGACCAGCGCCTCGAAGTGCTTGAGGTTGACGGGGCACGGGGCGTAGACGTTCAGGAGGCGGGCGTAGGCGGCGCGGGCGTCGGGAGTGGAGGCCGCTTTGGCGCCAGAGAGCGCGTGCATGGAGCCCTGGCGTAAGGGGGAGCAGAACATGCGGAGCATGACGCGCGGGATGCTGGAGAGGATGAGGAAGAGGGCGGGGGTGGTGGAGGCGTGGACTGGGGTAAGAGTAAAGTGTTAGCGAGGGGTAGTGGAGGGTAGGATGGGGGGACTCATTACCGGCTTGCTGGACGGCGGCGCGGTCGTCTTCTTTGCCTTTGAGTTTAATGGAGAGGTCGATGAGCTCGCCGAGGACGAAGACGAGCAGGTCGAGCGACCAGCGGACGATGCCGAGGAGGGACATGGCCATCTCTGGTTATCGTATCAGCTTCAGCGCGTGCGATGGGTTGGGCGGAGCAGCAGCATATACCCGGCTTGAGAGCTTCAGTGGGCTTCAGGCCCTGCATGATGATGCCGGACGCCATGCGCAGATTAAGTGTCGCCCACGCAAGCTTCGCGGACATGCTGCGGTGCGAGCGTTTGCCGGTTCCTAGGAGCGCCTGGGCGCCCAGCGATTTCATGAAGGGCGGGGTACGGAACATGTGGAGGTGTTGCTTTTGCTGCTCTTCTGTGGAGTAGTCGAGACTTATCCTTAGGGAGGCATACGTCTCGTTGAGGAAGTCGTATCGGAGGTCTGGGCCAGTCAACAGGGTGTTCTTCTGTCATGTTGTATGAGACAGTCTTACTAGGGTCCATATCAACGGGAAACGTCGCAAAAATATCGTCAGCACCTTGGTACTGCATGACAGCAGAGGCGTATTGCGCCGCTGTCGCCGCAATTGCTGCTGCGGGCCTGGCTGCGGGCTTGGCTGCGTTTTGATGTCAGGAAAGTCATGGTTGAAGAAAGAGATATCCGGCTTACAATCGCTGTCGGAGCTGCTAAAAGGGCTCAGGGAGTATTCCATCTTCTTGACCTGGACCGAGCCGTCGGCGCTCATTACCGCAGCTGCGCAGAAGTTTGGAGACAAGGCTGTCTCGATACCTTTTGGCGGTTAGTTGATGGTCTGGAATACGATTACTGTCTGGCTGAACTCACAAGAAGAGGCGATGGGGAACACAAAGTCAGTTTGTGGCATGGTATAGACTTTGTCCTCGTCATTTAGGCCTGTAAATGGCGTATCTAAGGAAGCTCGTCCACGGAACTCGATGGATCCATCACTTAGTGCAAAAGCGAATAAGGTGTTATAACGGAAGATGGAGATGGACAAAACGGCAGCATGTAGGCTGATGTCTGGTTGCCGAATGAACCGAAGTGACTCCTGCCAATGCATCAGTCACAAATTTGTTGCGCCGCTTGGGGCGACTTACTCGAGCACCAACAGCACTAGTGCTCTTTTTCTTATGAGTGAGCTGGTCAAAACTAGCGTGTAGAACACTGTGTGCCTGTCGATGCAGTTCCCACCTGCTTATCACGCTGGAAATGTTTGCTTGTGCGTGTGTTGTACTTAAGGAGAGTGGAGAAGCGGGTGGAACGGAAGCAAAAGCGGCTACAACAGTCGGTAGCGTAAGACCTTCAGCACCCTGCTCTGGAGCGGCAGGTACAATCTCGAGATGCGTCAACTGAGCTGGCGTGTCTTCAGAGTTTGGAGCGAAAGCATCTCGGTCATTGGCATCTGCACGTAGAGGAAGGCAGTCATCTTCCTTTAGAAGGCAGCTCGTGGTCATCGTTGCTGAGGGCACCTCCTTTGGGTTCTGCGGAAGGTTCCATTTGATTGTAACTCGATACAGTTGCAATGAACACGAGGCATTGTACGTTATAAGCAGCAAGGAATTGTCTACTTGCGTTAGATTGGCCAAACAGGACATCCGGGTGCTTACCAGTATCCACCGCAAATGAGGCATGCGTGAAAACCTCTTTGGCAGTGGTGATACTCTCCACCTCACTGTACGCTTCGAGCCATTGCCCATTCGGTTGTTGATGAAGTAGGCGTAGTATGCCATTCCTGCTCAAGGATATCAAGGCGGATCTCTCCTTTACCGGATTGCAGGGACCGGGTGAGGCGTGTTGCGAATACTCATACTTCCAGTTTTCCCCTTCTCGAGTGGCGGACCAAACGATGCGTGACTGTGGTAAGGTCAGCTGGATTGCTACGGGCGACGGATCCAAGCCGTACCTGCTGAGCATGCGGGAATACTGGTAACCAGTACAGGCCGACCACAGCACTCATCTCGTCATCCAGGTCGTGGAGATGAGTTCGTGTCATAACCATTTTACCAAGAGTGGCGCCGTTCGTGAAGATCATGATGCGGCCGGAAACGTCGAGAACAGCTAGATCGTTTCCCATGTAGCTCCAAGCTACGTGTTGTAATTGGTATTCCTCTTGTGCGATTGGCAGCGGTAGCGGCGTAGGCCTGCTCATGTTCCATTTGCCGTGTTGTGGATCTTTGATGAAGTTGTAGATGTTCACAGCGCGACGGTCTGGGGTTATCGCAGCGATCGGGCCCCATTTTGACCACGCAAGTTTCCTATCAAGGTCACACGGTCAGGCTGAGTTTCGAGACATGCTACCGGCGTTCATTTGGTGCACTGTACCACAGCTGCAGACCCTTCAAGCTGAACGTGCAGTCGGTGATCGATCTTGCAGCGACATTGACTGGACGAAAGGGAACAGAAGAAGATGATGTTTCGGTACAGACCGGCCGGTCCCCCGATAAACGGGGTTACAAGATGTCAGAAAAAACCTACTGGCAACATCCACTCGCATAGAGCTCATCAAGCCGCTGAGGGAGGCCCTTCGTAGCAGACGCGGCAGGTATGTGTACCGGCTCAGCATCGCCAAAGAGGTCTTCCATGTATTGATCCTCATCCATGATCAACGGCATGTTCCTGGTTTAACCGATGTGAAAAAGCTCTATACGACGACGAGATAGTTGATAGCCAGACAGTGGACTACCGAACTATCATGGTAGCGAGGTAGAAATAACCATAAGCGCTTTGAATCTCAGAGCTCATCGAGCCATATCCGCAACTACCGTATAGAGCAAGACCTTTTCGCATTTCCACATTGGCACAATAAATTCCAACTGCGATTTCACAATTATCGGCCGGCAGGTTGCATGTCCTCTCGAATGTCGAGGTCGAGTATCAGGCACGACCGCCAAATGCAAGGCGTCGGCCGCTAGCTTGATCAAGATGGCTTGATATTCTTGAGGACAGCCTCTGACGTGTCGGAGTTCTTGGAAGTGCAGCCGCCGAACCGGCTGTCACCAAACACCAATCCAGAGAGCCGCAATTTGACGCTTACATCTTGGAGGTCACCAATCTATGGTGATGACACAACTGTATGTTAGGCACTATGAGAGTCTTACGCAGAACCACTTGTTACATCCTCTCATCCTACATGGGTGTTGTCCCACACACAACAAGCGCGACTTCGCCTTTCCACACCCAAAGACCACCTGAGCAAACCCTGGCAAATCCAATGTAAAGAATGCTCCGCCGACTGTGCTAGAGCCAATTGGAGGATTCAAGACATGTAAACAAAGCAATAACAATAAAAGCAATTGCAGCAGTCCGTGCGTTGCGTTTAGCTTTCGTCCATGCATGCCCGCCAAGCGCTAGTCCATCTCACTCCAACCTCCAAGCTTCATCCAACCTCCCTCTCCCTTCCTGAACCACATTCGCTCCTCCCACTCCATCGCAACATTTCACTTCGTAGTCGCGCCTACTCACGAGCTGTCTAGTCCCATCCAGCATCCATGATATAAACAGACACGTGTTCCTGCCACCCGAACGCGCGCTCTTGCCCGCGCGGCATTCCTTCCTTTCACGATGGATTCCAGTTCCCTATCCCCTGCGAGCTCTCGCCTAAGCTCGCCAGCCTCACGCTCGCCCAGTCCGCCTGCAGATTTCTTCCCATATCTACCCTCGCCGTCGCTTTCGCAGCAGTCGTCCGCCAAAGGAACCCCGGCCCCGGATGGCATGGATTCCCGCACAACGTCAGGCGATGACGGCCCTTCACCGACTAAGCGAAGGAAGCTGAACCCCCCCAAACCACGCACTACCGAGTACCTCGACCTCCAATCCGGAGAACCCGCTGCAGACCAGAAAGAGCATCTAGACAAATTGCTCAAGGTTCTGCACAAGAAACGAAAGATTGTCGTAATCGCAGGTGCTGGCATCTCGGTGTCCGCTGGCAGTAAGTTTTGATTTCTCAATCGATTGGCGCGTCCTCGCTAATCTGTTGCTAGTTCCTGACTTCCGTTCTTCCACTGGCCTGTTCAACTCTCTCAAGACCCAGCACAACCTCAAGTCTTCCGGCAAGGACCTCTTCGACGCGTCAGTTTATAAGGATGGCCCCTCAACTGCATCTTTTCACGACATGATTCGGAGCTTGTGGTGGAACACGAAGCTTGCAAAGCCGACCGCCTTCCATCATCTCCTTGCGACCTTGGCACAAGAAGGCAGGCTCTTACGTCTATACACTCAGAACGTTGATGATATAGATACTTCGCTGCCACCTTTGCGGACAGAGGTACCCCTCGGACGGAAGGGTCCTTGGCCGAAGACAGTGCAATTACATGGCGGGCTTGCGAAGATGGTCTGCGCGAAGTGCAGCAGGTTGTCCGACCTCGATCCCGAACTCTTCAAGGGCCCCGTACCTCCCGCTTGTAAAGCCTGTGAGGAACGAGATACGATTCGCACGGAGCACGCTGGAAAGAGGAGTCACGGGATCGGCAAGCTACGACCAAGAATGGTCTTGTACACCGAGGAGAACCCGGATGCTGAGGCCATTGGATCTGTGGTGTCAGCTGATCTCAGAACGCGACCGGATGCGGTGGTCGTCGTGGGGACGTCAATGAAGATACCTGGCGTGAAGCGGATAACAAGAGAAATGTGCGGTGTGGTGAGGGACAGGAGAGACGGCGTCACCATATGGGTCAACAAGGACCCTGAACCTGCAGGCAAAGAGTTCGAGGACTGTTGGGACCTGGTAGTGAAGGGTACTTCGGATGACGTGGCCAGACTTGCTTGCATGCGCAAGTGGGATGAAGAGGAGGTGTCAAAGGAGTACACGGACGAGGAGTACCGCACGTTGAAGGAGTGCTCATCTCAGGTTGTTGAGGTGCAGATCATTTCTCCAAGGAAGAAGAGGACTTCAAGTTTCATCGAAGGCATTCCGACACCCGTGCCAAGTCCGATCCTCGCGCCACAATTGCTGCATGAGCTCGACCTCGATGCCATGCTCGAAGCTCCATCAACACCTTCTAAATCCAGAAAACCGAAGCAAGGCTCAAATCCTGCGAGCAAAGGCCGTACCATTGCCAGCTTGTTGGCTACAGCGAAGCCCACTACAAAGTCCACGGCTAAGTCAAGTACCAAAACTACTTCGCGAGCTAAGACGGGTGCAGCAAAGAAGAAGCCGGTGGCGGTGTCAGCGAAGGCGACCAAGATCAACAAGGCGTTCAAAGTCACGAAGTCTGTTCCTCCCGCGCCGAAGGATGCCAAAATGCCTATCACACAGCTCGCCGAAGCAGGGCCGGATTACTCGACATTGGTACTAAAGCCCAGAACGCAGACAGACACCAAGAAGGCGGATGCTGCGACGGAACATTCCTTGCCCATGCAACCCATTTCGCCTCAAGCGGCTGTCAACAACAGCTCGCTGTTCTTCAAAACAGTGGGTCGTCTGTTTCCGAACCTGGGCAAGAGGAAGAGAGTGGACGACGGGCCGAGTCACACTGTTTTGCCCAACAACAAACTGCCGGCTAGCCTACGCATGATCATGAATGAATGACTCTGCGTTTATCACACTTTACATGCATGTTTACACCGCGCGTTCTGGAGCGCCGATGCGTGAGCATCGATTTGCTTTGCTCTCTTAGCGAGTGTCCGCATGGGGCGCATGTTGCTCTCAGTGCCAAGACGAGAAGGTCCGAACTCTCATCCATGGCGGTCTGGTTGTCTCCGTATTCTACGACGTGCATTATACCCAGTCATGTCATTAAGTTGTTCGGGCGCATTGAGACTTTGGCTGGTATCGCTCAATATTGTCTTGGGCGTTTCAGCTTGCTTGGGACTAGCTGTACACAACAATGGAATGGGATTTTATCTGGGTGTTCAATCTCGGTGCTCACCACAAACCTCATCAACAATCTTCCTTCGTGACAAGACCTGAAATCATTGTTGTGCATGAGTTTGACAACTGATAGCCGCAATCGTGCTTGGAAAATGATTGCAAGCAAAGCGTTGTGAGATCGATATCACGTGCCCACTTAAGCAGATGCGCGAGCGCGACGCCAAAACTCCGCGTCCGAAAGCGGAAATGCATCAACGAGCTCGAGCAGGACCAAACACAACAGCGACTACCGCAACATCGACATCACCACCCCCCACTCACTCCCACTCACTCCTACCTACTCACCTCCCATTCGAACCGCACTAGCTCAATTCCTCCATATCACCAACCGAACTTCCCGTTCCGCATTCGACACGAACTGATGCAGTAGAAGAATCAATGGTAAGCCCCCCCTCCCCTCCCACCCCACCCCATCGCCAACCCCTCTCAGGCCGCCAAATCCCTCCGCCGCCTCGCCGCCGACCACGCCTCCCTCCACAACACCGGCCTCCCCCCCAACTACCTCTGGCCGCCCCACCACGACATCTCCACCGATGACCTAACCACCCTCTTCGTCCTCCTCGCCGGCCCCGAAGGCACCCCCTACGCCTCCGGCCTCTTCGCCCTACACCTCTCCATCCCGCCCACCTACCCAACCCACCCCCCCACCGCGACCTTCAAGACGCGCGTCTGGCACCCGAACGTCGACGAGAGCAGCGGCGCCGTGTGCGTGGAGACGCTGAAGCGCGACTGGCGCCCGGAACTCACGCTCAGAGATGTACTGGTGACGGTGGGGTGTCTGCTGGTGCAGCCGAACCCGGCGAGCGCGCTGAACGGCGAGGCGGGACGGCTGTGCGAGGGGGATTGGGCGGCTTTTGAGCGCCGGGCGCGGATGATGGTGGGAGTTTATGCGAGGGTGCCGGAGGGGATGAGGGATGCGGTGGAGGAAGCTAGGAGGAAAGGGGACGCGCAGCTGCAGCAGGGAGACGGGGAGAAGGGGAGGGGCAAGGGGAAGAGGAAGAACGGCGGGGGTGGCAGAGGTGTAGACGCAGGTGGTGAAGAGGCGGCGGACTCGACGGGCGCGAATAGGAAGCCCTTGTTGTTCCCTGGCACGACGCCCGACCCCAGCAGAACAAGACCGCCCATGGGCGCAGACCCGTTCATGGCAGGCACAGCCAACACCCTCGCCTTGCCCCCCTCCAACCCCACTCACAACGAAGACGAAGACGAAGCAATGCAGCTCGACGACCCCCGCACCCCCATCCGCACGAACCCCAAACACTACGCTCTGGGCCCCATTGGACAAATCCGCCCCTCCGACCCCCAAACGCCCTTGAGCACCCCTCTCCGCCCCACCGCAGCTCTGAACGAGCGCGCCCACCCGCAGCGCGCCTTCTTTCAGACGCCCGTCCGGCCGTCCGCCGCCTCCACCGCTTACAACACTCCCTGCACCCACAGCAACAAGAGCAACAACAAAAGCCGCGGATCTCTTGGCGGACCCGCGCCGGCGCAGCAGCCCGAAGAGCCCAAGTGCCCGGCGTGGATGGACTGGCTGGCCGGCGCGGCGAGGAGCGAGACGGCGGTCGAGCGGGTGCGGCGGGAACGGATGGAGCAGAGGCGGCTGAGGGCTGCCGGGGGGGATTGGAGACGGTATAATCGGGGGGCTGGGGGGCCGAGGAGGGGGATCAGGAGACTGTGATGAGTTTTGGTGAAATTTCTCGTGGCTTGGGCGTCGTTTTGGCATTGAAATGGTATAGCATGGCGCGGCGCTGGGTTGGGAAAAGGAGTTTCGCGAGGGTGGTGGATTGGAATGGGCTGGAGTTGTTGGGCAGGGCGATGGCGTTGGATATCCTATGGGCTTCGGCACCTTCGAGTTCTCATTACAATCCTGGGTGCTGTTACACGTGAGCATAGGCACCGTAAAGTGAACAGCAAGCACAAAAACCTCAACTCGAATCAATGTCATTCATTACCCATCAATCCCTTCCACTCCTCACAGCTTGACCCCCCTAACCAAACCCTTCTTAATCCCCGTCAACTCACCCCCATACCCACCCCTCCCCTCCCCTCCCTTATACACCTGTCTCACACTCCCCAACTTCTTCTTCTTCTCCTCAAACTTCATCCTCTTCTTCACCCTCGGATTCCTAACCTCCTTCTTCCGATGCGGCGTCAACCCCTTATTCTTCTCAATCACATAACTAATCTTCCTCTTCCCATCCGACCCCACCGTCTCACTCTCCACCACCTGCCCGCCCGCCCGCTCCGCTTCCAGCCTTGCCGCCGCCAGCGCCTCCTTCTCCCTCTTCCGCGCCGCGCCGCGGGCGGCCACCATGTCGTAGTACTCCTCCTCCCCTGCAGCACCAGCACCCTCCCTGATCTCCCTCGCCTGCCTCCGATCCTCCTCATCGCTCTCCCCGCCCAACTCCTCCCCGCCATCCCGCTCCCGCCGCCCGCGCTTCTCAGCCTCGGCGTTCAATCTCGCGACCCGGTCCTTCAGCCTCTCGCGATACGGTATATCCGCGTCGCCGCCCGCATCACGGCCCGCGCTCCCACGCTTCAGCGCCTTCTGCGTGATCTGTGACGTGTAGAAGCGCAGCGTCTTGCGGCGGCGGGCCTTGGCCGCGGCCTCTTCGGCCGTCAGGGGGGTTTCGTCGCCGAAGTCGGAGTCGGCGGCGTCGGCGGAAGCGGGGATTTGTGTGATTGCGGACTTCTGCGCTGTGCGGCGGGCGGGTTGGGTAGTGAGTGCGGAGAGGGAGGCGAGGGATTCTTCTGTCTTGCGGATGCGTTCGGCGCGCTGGGCGGCGGCTGAGGCTTCGGCGGCTTCGGCGGCGCGTTGGGCTTTGGTCTTTTTGGTTTTGCGAGGGCGCGGGGCGGCGACGGCGGAGTCGGTTGAGGTGTTGACGACGGTCTGAGGCGCTGCGATCGGCTCCCTCTCCGTCGCGGAGAGTGTCTCGCCGTCCACTGTCTCGCCGTCCACTGTCTCCTCGGCCGCGTCAGGAACGGGTAGATCCTTGACCTTTTCCCATAGCTGGCGGCATTTGACGAGGCTGTCCATGACTGGGTGGTCCCGTAGTTCAAGCGCAGACTTTGCTATCAGGCCGGAACCATCCCTCCCGCTTGCTGCCGTGAGGATGGCGAAATACATCGATATAGCGGCCATGTATGCTGCTAGAGCCCTGTATTTCACTGATGCAGTAGGCGTACCACTGCCTCGAGAAGTCGTGGCTGCCGATGCTAGCTTCTTGTGGATAGGTTCCAGTTCCAGGAATTCCTTCGCAAGGGGCTCGAATTCGGGGTATCTCGTCTTCAGCAGCTTCAACTTCTCAGCCGGGCCCATATCCTCTGTGACTCGCAGCTGTGGCAGAACCTCTGTGACCACGTCTTCCGCTTCTTCGTCATCCTCAGCACCCGCGGCAGTTTGACCCTCCTCGCGCCATGCGGCCTCGTCGAAGCCAAAATCTGCCTCTGTCATGCCCTGCAGCTGCTTCTTTTGCAACCGCAGCGCCTCCGCCTCTTCGTCTAGCGCATCCTGTTCCGTCTCGATTTTGTCTGCGTCGTAGTAGTCGCGCTTCGAGGGACCCCATCCACCGGCAACCTCGTCGTCCTCGTCCTCTTCAGCAGCAGATGCGTCTGAGTCTGCCTGTTGTTGCTTGGAGGGCCTGCTGTCCCCATCCTCCATCTCTGCGTCATCTTCGTCGAGGTCGCCCTCGGACGGGGTCGAGTAGGCGAGAACTTCTTCATCGGAGGGCTGTAGGAATTCATCTGAAGCAGGCCATGTCAGTTATAATCGGGAGTAAGCAGGCTGGCGATAGCACACCTTTCTCTTGCCATTTTCTTCTCCGCTTTGCCTCCGGACCTTCGTCTAGTAATATCTTGTCACGGCCTAGGTGGAACTCGTCCTCCGAATCGGCCACATCTTCGTAGGTGTTGATTTTGAGCTTCGAAGATCGATCCTCTGCATCTCTAGATCTTTTCTGGCCAAACGGCTGCCCGGCAGCTTTTCTCTTCTTTGCCATTGCTGTGGGTTAATCCAATGTCAATTGTCGCATGCTGCGGCGAACTTGAACTTTTTGGCGGAGACTCGGCGAAACTCTAACCCGAAGCACTTTCACTTGCGCCAAGACTGCGACGCGTTCACCCCGATACCTTACCAACATGTAAACGCAAAGGTAAGTGGGAGTTGGAAAGAGCTCTCCTTCTCTCATGGCTTTTGACTTTCAATTCGATTTCTGGACTCTGCTTGGGTTGGTTGTGACCACTGTCTTTCTCGTTTTCGCCATCATGGGATTGTTCTCAAGAAAGAATCATTTCCCTGTAGATGGAAGGGTAAGTGACATCCGTCCTTCATAAACGTTTCTTATATCAATGTTTCGTACAGACAGTTGTTATCACCGGCGGATCCCAAGGAATGGGAAGAGCATTAAGCAAGCTCCTTGCACAGAAAGGCGCCAACGTGGTCATCGTAGCACGCGATGTCGAAAAGCTCAAAGCAGCTCTTGAGTACATATCCGTAAGCCTATACTGCTACACAGTGCTTTGGCTATGTAGAGATCCTGACAGCAAAACAGTCTGCTGCTGTCCGCCCGGAAAGTCAGCGCTTCACATACATCAGTGCTGATGTGACAATCCCTTCTGAGAACGCTCGTATCATCTCAGAGGTCGCCATATGGAACAAGGGCCACCCTCCAGACATCGTCTGGGCAAACGCAGGAATGGCAGCCCCAGGCCTCTTCCTTGAAACACCTATCGAAACACTCCGTTCCCAGATGGACATCAACTACTGGGCAGCCACCTACCTGGCGCATGCAACACTGAAAACCTGGCTCCAGCCCCTGACGTCTCCATCCGCCGCTGCAGACACCAGCGAACCCGTCCTCTCCGCACAATCATCCGCTCCACGGCACTTCATCCTCACCTCCTCCACCCTCGCCTTCTGCGGCATCGCCGGCTACTCCCCCTACAGCCCCGCCAAAGCCGCCCTGCGCTCCCTCTCCGACAGCCTGCGCTCGGAGCTGAACCTCTACACCGGCGCTGCCCGCCGCCGCAGCCCCTCCAACCCCAATCTCATCACCCCATCGATCCCCGACATCCAAATCCACACCGTCGCCCCCGGCACCATCCTGACCCCCGGCCACGCCCACGAAGAAAAGTCCAAGCACCCGGCCACCCGCATCCTCGAGGAAGGCGACCCCGCGCAGACCGAGGACGAGGCCGCGGCCGCGGCGTTCCGCGGGCTGGAGCGCGGGGACTATCTGATTACGACGCAGTTTCTGGGCGCGGCGATGCGGGCGAGCGCGCTTATGGGGAGCCCGCGGAATGGGTGGGGGGTGGTGGATACGGTATTTAGCTGGGCGACGAGTGTGGCGTGGTTGTTTGTTGGGCCGGATATGGAGAGGAAGGTGTGGCGGTGGGGGAGGGAGAATGGGGTTGGGAGCGTGTGAGGGGAGGATAGGGGAAAGGGGAAGCGATGTGCTGTGAGTTGAGTTGGGCGTATGAGTTGGAGGGGTGTCGAGCGGAAACATGGGACAGAATCCGATGGGGTTGAAAGGTAACGCAGCAGGACAGCGATCAGCCTGATGGGAGGGCATACAGAGAAAGACAACATGTGCGCCAAAGGCAGGACCTTGGAGCAGTGATTAGAACTCATCGTCGATCTTGTCAGCGTATGTGTACAGGAGTCCTGCTAGCAGTGACGAGAGCGATGCAAACACCGGCCTTGGGTGTATTAGTCCAAGTCATCCAACCTTTCTATCGCCTGCAGAGATGTTCAACAAGGTGACAAAGTCTCTAGGGCATGTCTCGTGTGCGAAATTATGACCTGAAGGCCATACACATAGCTTGCGTTTACCGCGGCGCATCTGCAAAGCCTCGATGAGATGTAGGAGTTCCTGGGTCAAAGATAGCGACTTACCCTGCCCTATTAAGGCTCCTGGAGATCCTCGAAGGATCGACGAAGTTGTACTCATTATTGACGTGAGGATGGACTGCCCAAGCCAGAGAAGTATCGCCAGCAACAACGATGTTTGTACAAACACTACCTACCAGCAGCAACCAGGCACGCAGGATACTCTATGTACCCGCGGTAATAACGCTACAGTAAACTTGTCTTTGCCATAATGGAGCAAGCGCCCATGGGCTGCCGGATCGGAAATATGCTCGTAGCTCAACCCTAAAGCCTTCCACTTCGTGCCTACAGCTGTGCTGCATTGTTTCCATCCAGCTGCAGACCCTTGCCTCCCACGGCTCAAACATGGGCGGCGTCCAAGCAGGCAAGCAGGCAAGTCTGCAAGCCTGCAAGCCTCTGTCAACTTCCTCTTCACGCGCACAATAGAGCCCGAGCACAATCACCACAGTTGCCGCTCGAACCAATTACTCCTCAGCAAAGATGCTCACTCCTCATCCCCCTGATCAATCAACCTCGCATAATCCTCCACAGACGCGAAAGTCGGCAGATGCTTCAACTTCCTCTTCTTCTTCCCCCTCTCCTCACTCTTCCCCTTCTTCCGCTTCAATTTCTCCTCCTCACTCTCCACCTGCTCGTCCAACGCCCCCTCCAGATCCGACGGCAGCTCCTCATCACTGCCCATGAACGCCTCTTCATCCCCATCTTCCAGCTCCGCAGCGTCGAACTCGGCGCCCTCAGCGCCCTCTTCGTCGTCTTCGTCGTCTTCCGCGAGAACGTCTTCCAGCTCTAGCTCGACACCATCGTCGGCATCGACATCATCAGACATCAGCTCCTCCAAGTCCGAGAACCCAGCATCGTCCTCATCGTCATCCGCCTCGATCTCGGGTCTCGACTGCACAAGCGCCTGCCACACCTCCTCCTCATCCTCATCCGCGCTCTCCTCATCCCCACGCTTCTCCTTCTCCGCCTTCTTATCCGTGGCCTTCCGCTTACCCGTCTGGTTAAAGTAATTGTGGAAAAACACCTCTTCCGGCTTAACATTCTCACTCCTCTGCTTCCAGAACGCCTCGGTGTTCACCGGCAACTGCGCCCGCGCGTCTCGGGCCGTGAGCAGCCGGTCTGCGGTCGGCGCGCCCGCGAGCGGCTGCATGAGCGAGATGCCGCGGGTGGCGGCGGGCTTGGCTTTGGCGTTGCGGTAGGCGAAGCGGTCAAGGAAGTGGATCAGGGTGAGGGTTGTTGGGTCGGGCTTTGGCGGCATGGGTTCGGCGTGCAGGAGACGGGTGGCGAAGAGGGAGACGGAGGGGTGGAAGTGCGCTTGGAAGGGGATCTGTATGGAGTTAGCAGAAGAAAACAGTAGATGTCAGTATGAGATTTGACGTACGAGTTCCCATAAACAACTTGTATCGGCGTTGCTATGTTCCGGATCCCTCTTCCTACCGTCATACAGCGTCTTCTTGGTGGTCTCAGCGTTGTCTGCAGAGGTTGACAACGCAGCTTCGCCGTCTTCCGGTACATCCACAAATCTCTCTTCTTCATCCTCACCAGTTTCTTCGGGCTGGTCCAGCATACCCTTGATGCTAGGGAAGGTTGCTTGCAGCTCACTGATCAGGTACAGAACACCACAGACGAACGGCGGCTCGTGCAGAGTGATGATCTGCAAGAGCCGCTTTACAAACGCTTTCACGCGCTTGATGCTGACGTCCGACTTCAGCGCTCGATACAGCAGGTTCAGATACATGATCTGCTTGGACGACGTGAGTAGCCGCGGATCGAGCAGCGACTCGTACAAGGTCCGATAGAACCGATCAGCAGAATAATGCTTCGTTGCCGATATCTGCTGGATGAGCATGAGAGCTTGCACGCTGGTGTTGAAGTTGGACGAGTGGGTGACGCGGAAGATGGTGTCGAGCTGGCTTTCGAAGGTAGCATCATCAGTCTTCGCGAACGGAAAGGCTCTGTTGACACCCGTCAAAACCTGGGCGATCATCTTCTCGCCTAGCTCCTCCACTCCCTTGTTTGCAGTTTCTTTCTGTTTGGCTTTTTGTCTCGCCTTCTTGCCGGCTTTACCGCCGCCTCCCTGGGCATGGCCGTCAGGATTGACGTTTGTTTGAACTTCCGGCTTCTTCAGCAAACTGACGAATAGACTGAAGTATATCTCCAGCAACTTGCTCGCGACCTCTTGCTCCTTGACGCTCAGGACGGTTTGATTGAGAGTGATTATGGCGTAATACTTGGCATGCGCGCTCTGGCCAGGACGAAAAAGCAGGTCGGATTCTATGGCGTTGATGACTATGCTCTTCATAAGCGGATGCGTGGCCTGTAGCTGGAGTAGGAGATAGGAAGCCCGGGACGCGATCTTCTTATCCGTATCTCCCAGCTTGTTAATAAGTAGTCGCAGCAGGTTCTCCTCTTGCTCCGGCTTCTCTTTCAGGAGTTCCCAGACGAAGGTAACAGCGCGACTGCGTGCATACTCAATCTCGTCATTGCACCAGCCTTCGATGACCTTGAGTAGCTCAAAGTATGTGCGCTTCAGCCAGTCCTCGTACGCCCACACGACCAGATGGACTTTCTGCAGAGCGCTGGGTAGCTTGTCTCCCGTAGTCCAACTGTTCACGCCTTGGAAAGCTCCGATCAGACCCGGCTGCTTGGAGAAGGCTCTCAGTTTGCGCTCCGGCGGGAGAACCACACCCTGCCCAAGCAGATCCTTCAGCGCGCCTAGCGCCATAAGCGCCTGATTTCTGCCCTTCTTTCTCGCCAGTCCCAACAAGTTTTCGAACGCCTTCATGGTGTGCAGAGGCGATTCTTGGACCAGTAATGTCAGCGCTGACACTTTGTCTTCCAGCGTTCCAGAAGCCATGATGGTCGTGAGGAACTTGTTCGAAGAGGACGATGAGAGGTGAGAGGTGCCATAGCTTGTGTTCTCCGCTTCCAGCAAGGTCTTTCCATAGCCGTGGACTTCTTCCAGGAGCTCGCGACGGGGCGCTGAGGCGGCTTCTATGGTGGGTAATGGTGGGAGCTCTGCCGCATGCCAGTCTGGTCGGGGCTGAAAAATCTATTGTTACAGTCAGCAGAGCGTCAAACAAGTTGATGGGCCTGCAGTCGACATACAAATGCATCTTTCTGACTGGTCTTGGCTGGCTTCGGCGCATCGTCCTTCACCTGCTGCTTCTCCTGTTGCTCTTTCGGGTTTGTGTGTGCTGGTTTCTGCGTCCCATTGCGAGCCTCTGATGCAGACCTCTTCCTTCCCATTGGTGTTATGCAGAAAGCAATAAGTGCAAGGTCCGGACCTGCGCCGGGCGATGGTCAGAATAGCAGTCTCGTATAGAAAATTCACATGCGCCGGGAGGGCTGTTTCCCCGAAACGCCGGCAATCCGCATTCTTGGAGCTTCAGTGATTCAGCCATACATAGTAAGAATAAATATGCATTCACTACACCCTTCGTTCGCCAAGTTGCTCCCTACGCTATGTCCGCACCGGTTACCAACGGTCTTGCGGATGCATTCGTCTCTATTGCTCCGCTCTTGAAGCGTTTCTCGCCCAATGCGGCAGTCCGGGAAGTCACAGCCAGCGAGATCGCTCTAGCGATATCGCATATATTCACCAACAGCCTCTCAGCAGACCATGCCAAAGAGCTTCTGATAGGACTGCATTTGACAGGATGGGAGCAGCGACCGGATGTACTGGCGAAGTGTGCGGAAGAGATGCTGGACGCCGCAGCGAAGATTGACAAGAATGTCCTCCGCAAGGTTGTGCGGGAACGAGGGCGCAGAGAGGGAACCTACAGAGGAGGCCTGGTATAGTAGGCCTCCAATACACATCCGCCAAATCCTACTAACCCACAATCCAGTGCGATATCGTAGGCACAGGCGGCGACTCCCACAGCACCTTCAACATCTCCACCACCTCCTCCATCATCGCGTCCTCCCTCCTCCTCCTCAGCAAACACGGCAACAGAGCCTCAACCAGCAAATCCGGCTCCGCCGACCTCCTCGCCAGCACCCTGCCCCGCGCCCCCATCCTCACCGCCGTCACCCCCACCACCCTCCCCACCATTTACGCCAGCACAAACTACGCCTTCCTCTTCGCCCCCGTCTTCCACCCCGGGATGAAACACGCCGCACCAATCCGCAAATCCATAACCTGGCGCACGATCTTCAACCTCCTCGGGCCTCTCGCCAACCCCGTGGACTCCCTCCTCGAAGCGCGCGTCATCGGCGTCGCGCGCCGCGACCTGGGCCCCCTCTTCGCCGAAGCCCTGCGCCTCTCCGGCGTCAAAAAGGCCCTCGTCGTCTGCGGCGAGGAGCAGCTCGACGAGCTCAGCTGCGCGGGCCGCACCTTCTGCTGGATGCTGGTGGAAAGGCCGAACCCGGCGTTCCGTGGGCCGAGGGAGGAGGGGGACGACGAGTACACGACGAGCGACGACGATGCGCCGCCGAGGACGCTGGTTGAGATCGAGCATTTCACGCTGCATCCGAGGGACTTTGGGCTGCCAACGCACCCGCTGAGTGAGGTCAGTCCGGGGAAGGAACCGCATGAGAATGCGGCGATTCTGATGGGTATATTGAAGGGGGAGAGGGATGTGGATAGTCCACTAATGCATTTCGTACTGATTAATACGGCGGCGTTGTTTGTGGTTAGTGGCATTTGTGAGGCGGATGCTAGTGAGATGGGGGAGGGGGATGATGGGGTTGTGTTGAAGGAGAGGGGGCCTGGCGGGGGGAGGTGGAAGGAGGGCGTCAGGAGGGCGAAGTGGGCTGTTAGGAGTGGGGCGGCGTTGAGGCAGTGGGAGGGGTTTGTGGAGGTTACGAATAGGCTTGGGAAGGAATTGTAGACGCGCTTGCGGTGGCAACAGTTGACACGCAAAGGGAATTGGAATGTCAGCTATTGAGCAATGGAACATCAATCTTGAGACAACTATTGAATCGGTATCTACACACAAGCCCGTTTCTGCCGTGGAAGGGCGTCGCCCAGGCCTAGCCAGCGGAAATGCAGTCCGAACAAGAATACGCCGATGCCATGCAGTCCCATCCCAAACTCCCCAAGCCCCGACGCTATGCCCACACCACACGATAACATATTACATCCACGAATCCTCACGCAAGACCATCAACATCGTCCTCCCAGCCCAACGCATCATAGATAGATTTCTCGTCCCGACTCCTCTCCTCCACCTCCACCTCCCGCTCTTCGAACACTAGCCGAGCAGCTCCCGCCTTAGTCGGCGTAGCAAAAACCATAGCATCCACCGTCCGCGATTTCGACGGCGTGCACTGCACCGCTGCAAGACACACTTCCTCAACCACCGGTCCTTGCACAGCTGGCACCGGCAGCTTGAGACCGCTCACCGGCTCACCAACGAAGGAAACGAACTTGGCAGGGCCACGAGATGGCGTCTCCTGCACGGCCGAATGGGCGGAATTGACCCTGCTGTTCGCCGGCCTCACAGCGACTGCGGGACGCACGGCCGAGGACGGGATGCACGAACTACCAGACTCAGGCGCTTTCGGAGCCAGCATCGGCATTTTAGGCACAGGCGTCGCGTCCCCAGCATCCTTGTTCTTCTTGACGCGCTTGGGTGTCGCGGTAACCTGCACACCACCGGAAGATTTCCTTGCCTGCAAAGACGGCCGTTCTATTTGCTCTCATTAGCAGCCGCACAACCCCTCTCTCCAACACACACACACACACACACACACGACGACAGGGGAAGGGAAAAGAAAAGAGCACTTACTCCTCCGCTGCTCCCCCGCCTCAACGTACTCCCTCACCGCCATCCCCCGATTCGGCTTCTTAAGCGTACTAATCGCAGTCCTAAGTTCCTGCTCGACCGCCGCCTTCCTCCGCAGCTTGGCGTCGTTGGCAGCCGTCATGGCGCTGAGGTCGACTTCGCGCTGGCTGAAGCGCCTGAACGTCGACGAGGCACTGCGGCTCAGCGAGCCGGTGCGGTCGAGTTTGAGGATGGGGATGGCGGAGAGGGAGACGGGCGGGTCGCTGGCTTCGCGCTTCAGGTTTGGTGGCACGAGGGAGTCGGTTGCTGAGCGGGCGAGGGAGGGGGGGTGGTGGTGGGATTGGAGTTGGGCGGCGGTGTCGGTGGAGATCCTGGCGAGGGATCGGGGCTTTTTGGGTGGTCGGGTTCGGGCTTGGGGCTCGCCGGGCTTGCTTGATGTCTTTTGGGTCGCTGAGATGGTGCGCTTGAGAGGGGGTGGTGCACTTGGGCCACCGAGCTTCTCGTTGATTGCTTTGGCTTGCGAGGGCAGGCGTGCCATGTAGCTGTCACGGTCAATATCTAGTATTCGGGCTTGTGTGCTGAGTTGTCTTACAAGGGGATGATGACTTCTATACAGAAGTTCTTGAGTCGATCACTACTTCCATTCCTGCCTGTAGTGGCGTCGGGGCCTTCCGCAACTGCAGCGCTTTCGGTGTCCTGGAGCGTATTGTTGTCGTCCTGTTCGATGGACTGCCAGATGCACAGCTTGTCCACCAGCAAATCGATCAGCAGCCCTAGATCCTGCGGTTTGCGTGGCTTCTTCCTCTTCGTGCTAGCGGCTGTGCCGTCGACCGTTACTTGGCTTTCAAGATCAAACGATGCGTCCTCTGGCTTCGGTGGTTGGTGAGATGACGAAGTTTCCAGAGCCAAAATCTCCAAGATGAGGATAAGCTGCGCGAACGTCTCACGAATCCGCAATTCTGCGGTCTTTCTCTTTATGAGTGCTTCGCTGGTTTGATTCCGGTCTCCTGGAGAACCAGGGTCGTCCATTGTCCACCACCGCTTGACATAGTCCTCCTCCGACGGGAACATCCCGTCTTTGCTGGGCTTCAGCTTCTTCGTCTTTCTCTTCTTCAGGACTGAAAGAGTTGCTGCATTGTGATGCTCATCGTCAGAGAAGGCAGCGGCTGGGATCTCCTTGACTATAGCTGGAAGCCTCTCACGGTATTTCTTGTCCATGGACGATGTTGAGAGGAGCGTTGATCGCAGAAACGTAGTCAGCTCATGGAGTTGCATTGGCGAGTCTTGACTCGTCGCAAACGCAGCTCGAGCTCGAGATAATGGTCCTTTGGCGAAGTATGCCAGTGAGGCTTTCGATAAGTATAGAGCATCTAAGTACTGGTTTACGAGGGCTTCGAACACTGTCTGCGCAGACAACTCCGGTTCTGCAGGCTCTAATATTGCTTCGACAACCGCTTCTGGCGCAGCTTGCACTGATTCGGTCTGAGCAGCCTGCTCAGTGTTCAGGGGAACCAACCCTTCGGTCTGCTCTTGAGCTACCTCAGGACGCAGCATCGATATACGTGCGTACTTGGCCGGTCTGCTCGCGGTATCAAGGGTTGGATGGGCGTCTAGTACTGCCTGCTGCCACCATTCGCCCCCTTCCTCTTTTCCTGTGGCGACGTAGGAACGCGCATAGCTGACAGCCTGCCCACACTGAGAGGGTCCCTCGAGGTCTCTCGCCTTTACCCAACTCTTCAGTTTACATAGCGAGTATATGCCAGCTTTGACCCGTTCGATTGCGTATAATGATTGGTCTGCTTCTAATTTGGCCAGAAGTACTGTTGGTACAGATTCATTTTGACTATTCGGCGCATGCTGTTGTTCTAGAGGCTCGATATGTGCGGAAAACAAGCGTGCAGTCGACAGAACAGGAGTGTCCGTGACCGGATCGAGAACTGAGAGCGGTAGTTGTGCGCGTGGAATGACATGTAATGGTGTTAAGGTATATGGCTTGTCGTATGCCGAGGACGGGCAAGCCTGCAAGCCAGTTCAGTGTTTTTTCCCCGCGTAATAGCACATCAAAGCCGCTAACCCGTATAACAAATGGCTTTCTGAGATAGTCCGCCGAGCCATTCTCCTCCCTCTTCCGCTTTCTCGAAGATGGTGTGGAGTGGTTGCTGGCGGTGGTAGTAACATGCGGTAGTGATTGCTGCTGAGTTAATTGTGGTTGTAGTAATTGTACACTGCTAAGCTGGGACATGATAATATAACGCTATCATGGTTCCTAAGATATCATGCAGTCGCTAGCAATTGTCGTAGAATGTATGTGTGTGTATGTGTTGTGTATCGGAGCACATCGAAGTTCGAGGTTCACGACGCGTCGTAGATCGCGCCGACGTCACATGTCAACTCAGGGCACCTGCATCTTTCCAATCACCCCACCATCTCTCGCGGCCTCGCAACTTGTACCTTAGCTGTTCTCATCACCTCATATTCTACTGTTATCGACTACACGAGCCTCAATGTCAATGGCAGCAGCCTGACAAATTCTCAGTCCACACAATCCCACTGAACACCGCGCGCCATCAACCCTCCTTATTCTCCACCTCTACCGCACCGCGTACCAATCTCCCACCCCCCCATCTTCCGCCGATGTCAGCGACACAAGCTACCCCGGTATCCACAACACAACCCCCGCCAATGCCCTCTTCCTCCTCCTCCGCCCAACCCCCCTCCACGATCCCACCCCTCCTCGCCCTCCCCCTCGAACTCCGCCACCGCATCTACACCCTCCTCCTCCCTCCCCGCCAACCCCTCTCCTACCCCCTCCCCAACGTCGCCATAACCTCCGTCTCCGTGCGCCCGCCACCCCTCTCCCTGCTCCTCGTCTGCCACCAACTCTTCATCGAAGCCCTATCCCACTACTACCCTTTGGCAGTCTGGAAATTCAGCCTCTCCCCCAGCTTCAACTACTTCCGGCTGGACGCCACACTAGACGGGTTACGGACGTGCGCGCAACTGCGCCGGATTTGTAGGGTTGAAGTGGTGTTTGTCTGGGACGCCGTGCTCGCGGCGTCGTACCCTTCCCTCGGCGTTGAGAAGATGGCGGCGGCGATGGGGGAACGGTGCGAGCAGCTGGTCGGGGTGTTGGTGGAGGGGGCGGCGGAGCTGAGGACGGTGGTGGTGAGTTGGGTGGATACGGTGGCGTGTCGGGGGGAGTGGGAGGGGCGGGGGTGGGAGGGGAAGAGGGGGGTGTTGGAGCCGTTGAGGGGGTTGGTGGGGCGGAGGGGGGTGCGGTTTGAGGTTGGGGAGGTGTTGGCGGTGGAGGAGGGGGTGGGGGAGGGGTTTAGGGGGGCTGTGGGGGAGTTGGATGGGCGGGCGGTTGAGTGGCAGTGCAGGGGAGAGGAAGGAGTAACGGAGGGTAAGAGAGGATGAGAACATGGGTTCAGAGATGGTGAGAGGTTGGGTTGAAGAAGACCGGAATTTAGTTACTTCTAGGGTCGTTAAGTCGTGAGGTCGTGATAGTATGCAAACTACTGAGAACCATCTCTCCCGTATCCCGCCTCGCCATGCAGCCCCTCCAATCCAAAAAGGATTCTCGACAAAATCAAAACACAAATACAAGTTGACCAAGGTATCATTAGCCCGTCTTCAAAAGTCGTGATGAAAGTGAAGTGTCCAACAAGGGGGACCAAGAGAAAGCATCCCTCTGCAACCCGCCATGAATCAAGAAAGAAACCAACAAGCAGACCAATCGCAACCAATCCAAACCCTTCGACCTAACCATAGTAAAAAGAGGAAAAAGAAACCCCGTCATATCAACGATACGCGGACTGAGCCCCCATAGGCGGCGGCGGCACGTTCCCCACCGCATACGGATTCCCATCCGCATACGCCGGCTGGCCGCCATAAGTCGGCATGGGCATGGGCATAGGAGCTGGATAAATCAAGTACGGATTAGCCCCGTTCATCGGAAACCCATTCCCACCATTCTGGTTCCTCTTCCTCTCCTTCGCCTTGCGCCGCTTCCGCCTCTTCTCCTCGAGCTCCTTGATCGTCTGCCGCTGCTCGTTCATCTCCTTCCACTCGCCGAAGGCGCTCTTGATGCCCAGCGCCGCGATGCCGACCGCCGCGATGTCCTGCATCGTGTTCTTGGACTTGCGCTTGCGCGCCTCTTCCGGCGAGATCTCGCCTTCTTCGACCATCTTGTGCCGCTTCTCCGACGCCACCATGGACGAATACACGCCGTGGGCCGCGTGGATCGTGGCCACGGCCGCCAGCCCCGCGGTGATGAGTTCCTTACCTCGCATGTGCTTGCGCTGGTTCTCCATGTCCGTCGTCGACACCGAGTCCGAGCTCGAGCCGCGGTTCCGCTTAGTCTCCTGTTGTTGACGCCGCTCAGCAACCGCACCTCTGGGCCGCGCGACGCGGTCGTCGTCGGAATCCTCGCTGGGTGGCCCACCTCTGTCTCTGTTCTTCTGCTGGTACCGGTTCCGCCGCGACGGCACGTAGCTGTCCGCGCTCGAGCTGCTGGGGGATCGGCGCCGGTTGCGCGACTTGGAGCGCACGCGGTCATAGATGGCTTTGCCGACGGCTGCAACGCCGCCGAGAGCAGCGACATCCTTCAGGCCGCCACCGCCACCGCCACCACCGTTCTCGCCGCCGCCGCGTGATCGAGACCTGAAGCGATCGATGATTGACCGAGACCGTCCGCGAGAGGTTGAGCGTTCTCTTGAATCAGAACGACCTCGCTCCCCGGACTTCTCCCGTGGACCATTGGCGAGATAGTTGGTAGCAAGACCGCCGAGGGCGCCCTCGACGATATGGCGCTTGGACTTCTTGTCCGGGTCTCTGTCAAGCAAGCCGTCGATACCAGCGGCACCGAGAGCCGCAGTCGCGACACGCTGACCCTTCGCTCCAGTCCAAGCGCCAGGCTCCTTGCGGCTCCTGAAAGCCTCGACAGCGCCCGCGAGGACGGCTGCCTTGGCTGCTTGCTGCCACTTCTCGCGAGCGTCATTGCCTCGATCGCCACGGCTTCCACGACGGCTTCTGTAGCTGCGGCCGCTGTCGGACGAGCTGTCTCGGCGACCACGGCGCCTGCTCCTGCTTCGCGGACGGTCGCCTGTGATGGCACCGACAACACCGCCTAGACCCAGACTATCCAATACTTCACCGACGCCAGACTTGCGACGTTCGCGACGAGGGCGCTCGTAATCGTCAGAGTAGTAGCTCTCATCGTCGCGACGTGGATCACGACCACCGCGACGACCGCGTGCAGCGGCATAGCCTGCAGCAGCACCAGCTGGCGCGCCGTAGTCGTAGCCATAGTCGTCGTCGTCGTAGCGATTGCCACGGCCGACTGAGCGCGCACGTCTTGGTGGGTCGTAGTACTCGCGCTCCTTCGTCCTGCGATAGGCACCACCTGGTGGTGGGAAGTCGCGAGGGATGTCTTCGACGTCATCGTCGCGGGGTCTGTAGACTAGATCGCGAGAAGGCTGTCCTTGACCGCGGTGGACGTACGTGGTCTGAGTGACATAGCGGTCTGGGTCATCGCGTGCGCGACGGCGAGGACGGTCGTCGTAACCGTACTCGGACATTGTCGCGAGTGCTCAGCGGTGCTTGTGCGGGGTGTGGCCTCTTCGTATGCGAAATTCGATCTATGCAAGGCGTTGTTAGAGTCGCCGGTTTCATTTTAGATAGAACACGGAATTTGCGCATACCGGTCGAACGTACGAGGACGGGTTGTAGGGGTTGTGCAACGAGGAACAAGGGGCAGCGAAGTGACGCGTGAAAAGGTGAGAACAGGGAATGCGCTGTCCTCACACAATGCGTCGGGGCCGGCTACTTATTCAAGGGAGTCGAGCGTGATGGTCCGGTGAGCAAACGAGCCAAGGCCGGGGCGACGGTGCTTGGTAGTGGAAGGGCAGGGTGCAGGGTGGGTGGAATGGAGAGAGATGATTCGACTGGTGGGGGTGAGGAGAGGCCTTGGAAAAGATGACGTCGCTCGTGTCAGTCGTGCTGCAGGGCTGTGTGCACTGGCAGGTGAATCCGTGAATCCGTGAATCCGGCGAGGGAAAGAAGGCTGTGTGTGCTGTGCTGTCCCTAGCGATGCGATGCGATGCGATGCGATGCGATGCGATGCGATGCGCAGCAACCTCCCACATTCGAGGGACACGCCGTTTATTAGGGTGGCCAGCGGTGAGCAGGAACGGACTGTGCCAGCCCCCCGTCAATCAATGATCCTGGAAAGTGTCGAATGTCTTGATCGCCCTTTGCACTGACGCGGGAGAAGGAGCCACGCCGTCGCCGCGAGCACCAACGGATCCAAGCGGCGGCTCCCGATGCTTGGTCCGACTGTCAATCTATTCAGGGTCCTTGTACAGCGCTGTGTCGGTGCGTCTGGCTTCAGATCGGGTCGTCCAGTCTACGGGAACGCTCTGCACTTTCGGCAACAACAGAGAAGCTGCTGCGTCTCGCTCGTCGTATTCAAACATCCTCACTCGCCGTCCCCAGTCACTCAGCATCTGCCAACTCATCACGTCGGCGTCTGACAAGCCCGATGACGCACCACCTGGAAGCTGGTCTGTCCAATCACGTGCCCCGCATGATTCTCGAACAATGCCATCCTACGATTAAGTGTCCCTCGAGAAAACATCTGTGTTGCTTCCTCACAGCTCAGCTGAATGTAGCTGCAACGATGGCTTCTTGGACACCTCAAGGCTGAAGGATGGCTGGCCGTCTCATCTCTTGGCGCTCCGTTCTATGACGATGCTCTCACGTTTTAGAATCGCGACTTTGTACCACCAGTAGCATCCTCCAACGGACGCAGCCTCTCCTTAACCACTTCTCTCCATGTCAGACAAAAACACGAATGCCGACATCCTGCTGGTATAGCCACAACCACAACTCCCTGCAATCCCCACAACTAACCAGTCCCCCAGGCAGGCGCATTCGCAGCATTCACCGTCGACCTCCTCGTCTACCCGCTCGACACCCTCAAAACCCGCTTCCAATCCCCCGACTACGCAGCCCGCTACACCCATGGCGCCGCGCAAACCATCAACCGCGCTGCCCTCTTCCGCGGCCTCTACCAAGGCGTCGGCAGCGTCATCATCGCAACCCTCCCCTCATGTATACCGCCTTCTCTCCTCCCCACCGCAAACATGCGGCTCTAACAACCCTCAGCAGGAGCCTTCTTCACCACCTACGAAGGCATCAAATCCCTCCTAACAACCCACAACCCCAAGCTGGGCTCCTCCTCCTCCCCGCTCCTCCCCCAACCCCTCATCCACGCCCTCGCCTCCTCAACCGGCGAGCTCGTCTCCTGCGCCATCCTCACCCCGGCCGAAGTCATCAAGCAGAACGCGCAGATGGTCAACACCGCCGCCTCCTCCTCCAGCAACAAACCCGCCCAAAACGCCACCCTGCAAACCCTCGCCCGCTTCCGCGCCAACCCGCTCGCCCTCTGGCGCGGCTACACGGCGCTCGCCGGGCGCAACCTGCCGTTCACCGCGCTGCAGTTCCCGCTGTTCGAGCGGCTGAAGGAGAGGTTGAAAGACTGGAGGGAGAGGACTGGACGGAGGACGGGGACGTTGGTGGAGAGCGGGATGATCACGGCGCTCAGTGCGGGGACGGCGGGGAGTTTTGCGGCGGTTGTTACGACGCCTATTGATGTTGTGAAGACGAGGATTATGCTTGCGGCTGGGGAGGGGGAGGGGGAGAAGAGGGAGGGTGGGGGTAATGGGAAAGGCGGGGGTGAGAAGAGTAGGGGGAGTGGGAACGGGCTCAAGGATGCGCTGGGTGGGATAGGGAAGAAGACTGGGAGGAAGGGGGGTTGGGCTGTGGGGAGAGAGGTCTTGGAGAAGGAGGGGGTGAGGGGGTTGTGGAGGGGTGGCGCGCTGAGGGCGGTTTGGACGATGTTGGGGAGTGGGTTGTATTTGGGGGTGTATGAGAGTGGGAGGATTTGGTTGGCGAGGAGGAGGGGCATGGATATTAGTGAGGATGAGCTGCTTTGAACGACTACGGTGAGTTTCTGGGGCGTATTGTTTAGACGTGTGTGGTTAGATTTGCTCCCGGTTGTACCAATGTGAGTAGACGGTTAAGTCGGTGTTCGTGAGAGGTATTATGTTTATCGCAGTCGTTAGTAGTATTCACACTCTTGTCTTCCATTTCCATGAGATCCGTGTATGGTCTACTCGGCCGCGGCCGTCAATTGATATGATCACGACGAAGGAATTCCTGATATCGATTTCACTCTTCTCTGGTGTTAGATATGAGTTGAGCTGGAAGGCATCGTGTCGCTCTTCCTCCATCGGGCTTTGCAACTAGAGGATGGCGACTGCCTTGATATTTCCAGCATCTCATGAAACTTCTTCAATCAGATGCATTCAGTTCTGTCGCTCGTCACCACGTCCGCAAGCACCAGTTCGCCAAAGCACAGCACAGCGCTCACCCTCGGTCCACCAATCTAGTAAGTAACCTCTTCGAAGTGGTCGAGCTGAACTAGTTCCTATAACAGGCTGATAAGGCATTTATTGACAGAACATCCCAAGGAATACATTCAACATGACAAGATTCCGAAACCTGAGTCCGAAAGAGCCTCGCCTTCCTGTAGCGAACGTTCCCACCACACGAGCAACATCCGACTTGCCAACCAAATCACGCTCGGCAACCTTTGATTTGGAAAGCGGCAAGCAAGGCCAGCATGACTACGAATGGAACTGCGGCTGTCAAGCGTGCTTCGGACAGAAACCTTTAACTGAGATAATCTTCGAACTCTGTCTCGGCTTCATCATTTCGTCCATCGCAGTATTTACATTGCCTGCGGTTTTCCTCCTCTTGCTTGTGAGGTGCTACAGAGTCTTCGCTTGATTCATTCATGGGCTCTTCCCGATCGCCTGGGTCGTGTGGATTCCGAGACTTGTTTGGAAGCTTTGGGCCTACGCTCTTCAAGAGCTTGTGGATGCAGTAAGTACCTGTTGAACGGTGGGTGTCCTGCGTTGTTCAAGTTTTATCTTATCCTCTTCTAAAATGAAATTCTGCAAGTTCCTATGGAAGGGATCTTGCGAACAGCCAGCTCGTGTTGCTCTTCGGAGGTTCCACGCATGGTCAGAACAATTGGAGGAGCACTTGGGAAAGGGTTGGGGGTCGTTTGCTGGATGTGGAAGGATAGTGTTAACACCTGACAATTCTTCTGCTGGAAGCGTCCTCCATTTGCAGCAACGACTTCCTTCCTCTGTAGTTCTACAGTGGATGTAAATTCCAACCGCACTTCGAGAACCCTTCCTCAGCATCGTAGACTTATCCAGCATTTCCTTGCAACACTCATTCGCTCTTTTGTAGACCACAGACTTAGTAAGTCTTCCTCAAATACAACCTGATAGTGATGATTTAATACAGCGTACTAACACAACAACCCCTACTGCAGACCCTCCTTACCACTTCGCTTCAACACATCGTACCCGCTCTTTCAACTTGCCGTCCAAGCCGTCCTCACGCTCAATACGACTACCATGGTAGCAAACATGGCGAACCAGCCACCAATTCCTCTCTTTCCAATTCCGAACAACGCACCAGCAGCGCCTCAACCCGCACACCAGCCAGCAGCTGCGGCCGCCAGGCGCAGTTGCAGCATCACCCCCCGCCAGGTCTTATCGAAGATCTTCAAATACACCCTGGCGCCTCCTCTCATCTTCCTCTTGGTGGCATGGGTCGTTGCACTCTACCCATGGCTCGTCGCTCAAGACCTATGGCTTACATTGTCTCCCGTGAGAGCCTTTGCGACACTACTTCACTACATGTGGGGAGAGTTCTTCAAGGTCCTCGGCGCCGAGAACTCTATGAATAAGTGCGGTATGTACTACCTGAATTTCAAACGTTGCTCCCTTGCTGACCTATCTCAAGGAGAATACATGGAGGGAAACCCTGCTCTTTTCATTCTTATCGTGATCGCTATCCAGATCGCGGCGATCTGGGTAATCATGATCTGCGGCATTGTGATGAAGCGGTTGTTCGGGGCTTGCAAATGTCACGCTGCATTGAGACGCGCGAATGATGAGTTCCGGGTAGGGTCTGCTGCGGAGCGTTTTCGCAGGGCTTAGCAAGGGCGCTACGGATGTACGTGAAAGCTGATGTCAGCTGTGGTTGATGTTCTAAGCCGATAGTTAGTGGTCCGCGGTCATCGATACAATTGACATCACACGGTGGAAATGCCCATATGACAAGTGATTCAACGGCCTTTGTGGCAAAAACGAACTCTTCCTCTGTCATGTTAATGTAGTTTATATTGTTAAGAACTTGAAGGCTTCAGCCATGTCCTCGGAATATAGAGAAGAAGATGGCGTAGCTGTTGAAACCTTGGAAGCGGATTGTAGTGGAGGCTTTCCACGTCATCAAGTTGACGTTCACGTGTCGGCTGTGATTTCTCGTCGAGGACACTTCCGCCGCAACACACTGATACGCGCCATACTATCCTACACATCAACACCTTTTGTATACATCCACACCTCCAAAACCACTCGTGAGGGACAGAGAACTAGCAACCTCGTGCGGCGCTACACAGTAAACAGGACGCCAGCACCTCCGCCATCATGGTATCGCCGCTCCCATCCATCATCTGCAGCCTCCCACTAACACCCTGCAGGCGACCGAAACCTCAAGAAAGCGCCTCGCGCTCGCAATCATTGATTTCCTCTCCACTTCCCTCAAGGACGGCACCCTCAACTCCGAGGACGCCGAGTCCATCGAAATCGCCAGCAACTGCATCGCCGAAGCCTTCAAAGTGGACCCGTCCAACACATCCGCCACGTCGGACGCGTTGGGCGGCCAGAACCTGCTGAGCATCTACAGCGTGTACGAGAAGCTAAAAGGCAAGAGCACCGCCTCGACCACGGGCCCCTCCAGCGCCAGCGAAGCGCGGCCCTCGACACCGCAGACGCCCGGCCCCAAGAGCGGCAGTGCCAGCGGCAGCGCCAAAGCGGGGCCCGGAGGCAAGAGCAAGGACGACGCGGAGCAGCTGAAGAGCCAAGGCAACGCCGCCATGCAGCGCAAAGACTACCCCGCCGCCATCGACCTCTACACCCGCGCCCTCGACATCGTCCCGCTGAACCCCATCTACCTGTCCAACCGGGCCGCGGCCTACAGCGGCGCGGGCCGCCACGAGGAGGCGATGAACGACGCCGAGATGGCGGTCGCGGCGGACCCGCAGTACACGAAGGCGTGGAGTCGGCTGGGACTGGCGAAGTTTGCGCTTGGGGATGCGAGGGGCAGTATGGAGGCTTATCGGAAGGGGATTGAGGCGGAGGGGAATGGTGGGAGTGAGGCGATGAAGAAGGGATTTGAGACGGCGAAGAAGAGGGTTGAGGAGGAAGGCGGCAGTGTTGAGGAGGAGGAGGAGGAAGCTGAGGCGGGGGCGAGAGGGGCGCCTGGCGCTGGTGCCGGTGCGGGCGCGGGTGGAATGCCGGATCTTGCTGGGCTTGCGAGCATGCTGGGTGGTGGAGGAGGTGGGGGCGGAGGCATGCCGGATTTGGCGTCTATGATGAACAATCCGATGCTGAGGAATATGGCACAGTCGGTCATGCAGAACCCGGACATGATGAGGAACATCATGAACAACCCAGCGATCTCGCAGATGGCCGAGCGGTTTGGCGGTGGTGCTGGACGTGGTGGTGGTGGAGGGGGTGGCATGCCGGATATTGCCAGCTTGATGCAAGATCCGAGCATTCGCGACATGTAAGTCTATACCCTCTGATTTCTATATCGAGGTCTTGATGCTAAGTTCACTCAGGGCAAGGAACTTCATGGGAGGTATGGGAGGTGCCGGCAGGGGAGCACCGCAGTGATGCGGAGCATACCAGTGACACGGCTTCATGCACTTTGATTCGAGAGAAAGATGAAATGGGATATCACTGTTCGAGGATAGACGAGATAAATGCCAGGCTTTGCATGTTCACAGATCGGAGCCTCCTCCCCGTAGATCAGTTTCTAAATTTAACGAGATATCCGCAATTCTGTCCCGTGGCCGATTCCCAGGGAGGGAGTCGTATTGAGCCAGCCTTTGGCAAGCAAAGTCGAGTGGATCGTGCAACTGACCCTCGACGAGATCCAGCATGTCCATCTCCGCGACTAACCTATCAAGCCGCCGCGTCCCAGAAGAGGACATTGCAGCCCGTTGCTTCGCCAGCACATGGACGCAACCCTCACGCGTTACCCTGTGGTCGGGAGACATCCCTCAGTCTCCCAGTCATCGTGTGTCCACGGAGAACCATATCAAGCCCCTAGGTATCCCCATTCCACCCTCTCAATTCAGACTCATCTTCCAAAGCCCATCCCCCAAATAATGCCCCGCATCCATCACCACCCCCTTCTTCTTCTCCTTCATCTCCTTCGTCCCCATCTTCAACACCCCCACCAAACACGCGTTTTCCTTCCCCTCCGCCTCCACCACAACCACCCTCCCCGCCTCCAGATCCTCCTGGCCATACCTGTACCCCTCGCTACCACTTCCTCCACCCGCACCAGAGTCTTTGTCCTTGTCTTGCTGGCCGGGCAGTCGCCCGCCGGGAGAGGTGAGACCGGGGGCCATGAGCGTGGCGCCGGAGAGCACGAAGCGGATGGCGCCGCGGTCGATCCGGATGAGCGGGAAGCAGGATGGGTATTTGTGGATTAGGGAGAGGTGCGGGATTATGGGGTCTTCCATGTGCTGGAAGAAGAGGGGGGTTGAGGAGAGGGTGTAGAGGGAGACGCGGTCGGGTCTGCGAGGGGCTGGGGTGTTAGCTAGGGGTGGTGGTCTGAGGCGTGGACGGGAGGCAGAAGGGGGGGGAGGTACAATTTCACGAGGTCGAGCTGCTCTTTCTTCGGGATTATGTCGTCGATGTGTGGCTCGAGGAGGGGATATGTCTCGACGACTTTGGCGCGGATGCCGCGTTGCACGGAGGATTTGACTTTGGACTTTTGGCCGGCGGATATGCTGTAGAGATGTTAATTCGAGCACTTCAGAGCGCCGGTAGCAGGTGCGAACTCTTTTTTGAACATCTTGCAAAGCGTCTATGTCACTGTTGTACTGGTTCTGTCTAGTGTGACAGAACCCCACAATGTCAGTGGAGAAGTTTGGATAGCGCGTTAGTGACTTCCCGGTCACCGCGGGGAGCTACGGGAGACGATAGTGGCACATCCTGCAGTGAATCCGTGAGTCCTCTTCGCTCCCTCAGGGCGCCTAGGGAGACAAGGCTCATCTCTCCTTGTATTTTTTTCAGTCAGCAACCACTATTCGGCATTCAACTATCACTTTCAGCGGAGGTTGTTGCAACTTGACGAGTTGTTTGGTTGACATGCTCTCCCAAATACACACTTAGCACCTCAGGCCTATGTATGAGCTGTGGGAGCTGAGGGCCCGCCGCAGGATGGAAACATTGCAGCGCAGCTGTTGACGTGACAGTGGAAAGGCTTAGTGCATAGGTGCTTGCGCCATTATGGCAGAGGGAAGGTTTCTGTAGCATAATTGCCGCGGGTACATATAGTATTCCGCGTGTCCGGATGCTACTGATAGGTAGTATTTGTACAGATAATGCTGTTTGTGGCAATGTGTCCTGGGATAA
Source organism: Botryosphaeria agaves (assembly GCA_022813555.1). Lineage (NCBI taxonomy): Eukaryota > Fungi > Ascomycota > Dothideomycetes > Botryosphaeriales > Botryosphaeriaceae > Botryosphaeria > Botryosphaeria agaves. The sequence goes on along the minus strand of JAKLMF010000063.1, from coordinate 320 downwards.
ATGACCATGGACGAGCAGATGATGAAGTGGAGGTGTATGCATATTCCGGGGGTGAGTCTGCCGAAATGGGGGGTTTCTATACGTCTCCTATATTTTCTCCTGCGCTCTGCTAATACAGAGTATAACGGTTATTGTTCTTCTTCCTTGCAGTGTTCACTAGGAGTGAGTGGCTGTGCACACATCAGGTGATAAATCGCAACGCAGTCAATTCCAGTCATTATGGACGCCTGGGAGCAGTCACTTTCGGGTCTAGCTCAGCATGACCTGGAAGATATATCTAAGCAGCTCCTCGAATCTGGTCACCGGCAATGGGCTGAACG
>JAKLMF010000638.1:0-12115 GCA_022813555.1 Botryosphaeria agaves | reverse complement strand
CGAGTATGTTAGTTGATAGTTCAACGTGTGGAAGGATAACGGCAGTAGGTGACGCATATACGAGACAGTATGCATGAGAGAGGCAGAGTGATGGGTAACGTATGTATTGTTTCTATCAGACATGGGATATGACAGCCGCATGTGCCTTGACACCGCAATAAACCAGTCCACTTCGCCTGCTTAGCAGACATGGAGCAATTCGAGCTCGGGCAATCGACGACACCTGTGCGTTCAATGTAGCAAGCTCTTCGTGGGTGCCACCACGCCTCAAAGGGTGATGATGTTACACTCCCCGCTCGCGGGAGATTCAGAAGTCGGGTACCAGAGGAGAGGGTATGTGCTGACGACAAGCAGCCAAGGGGAACGGCGAAGTGAGGATGAAGAAATAAAGAACCATCCGACTTACCTGAGTCGTAGCTACGTATTACATCCTTCAGGACTTGCACAATTCTAGTACCACCGGCCAAGGTACCTACGTCAATAGTAGCTCCAGCATCAGATTCAAACTCGCCTTTATTGGTTTCTCTGATGCCGTCAGCAGTTACAGAATAAACAGCCGACTCTTCGCCACCGGAAGCGGCAGCACGCGAGACGATCACATAGGCGTCGTAGTCTGCATCAGCAGCAAGATCGGCTTCTAGATCCTTCTTCCCCGGCTCAGCTAAACCTTTCGGTGTAGGCTTTCTAGCATGAACAGACCAGAGGGCACGAGCGGTGGGAAGTTCAACCTCCTGTAAGACTAACGGGTCGATCTCGCGTTTGAGAATGGCAACGCCGCCTGCCCTGCCACGCCCGGTCGAGGCGATGAGTTCCAGTGTTGATGTGGTGTCCACGCCCGGTCTTGGTGCCTTTAATTTGAGGGGAGCTGCGGGAGTTCCGATGGTTACAGCCTTCAAGGGCGCAATACTGAGTAGAGTGTCATGTACGCGGAACGTATATGGCGCGTTGCTGTCTACCGGAGATACCACGGCCTGTTTCGCTATTGCTGGGCTAGGGGCATACAAATCGTCATCATCGTCGAGGCCATCCTCATCGAATGACAGCTCAGGATCTTCGCCAATCATCTCAGCGTGTGAACGTTTCCTTGATAGCTGGGCTGTTCTTCTCGTCCAGCCAATGAGTAGTGAGTCGCCGTCCTCGCTTCCCAGGAAGAGTTTGTTGCGTCCAAAATGAGCCGCACAAGACGCAGCAGAGCGCATGATGGAACCACCTCGATCTTCGGGTATTCGTTGAACGGACAGACCGGTGACTGAGCGGCCATCTAGCCTGAAACTTAGAATAGCAAGTTCGCCAGTATTGAGAATGACAAGCACATCGTTTGAGTCCGACCCGAGCTGCTGCACTGTGCAGCCCTCTAACTTCAGTGCCAGATCTGCTTGATCAGCCATGGGAAAAGAGGAACACTGTTTTGCAAAATCATTCACTGCGACGGCATTCGTCTTGCCGGCCTGGTCGACATGGATGAACTCATTGCTGCCTACAAGGAGCGCACCACCGACAGGCAGTGGCAGAGGAATAACCCTGAGTATGTCGAATGGCAGGCCAGAGACGGTCAAGAGTGTGGTAACCTCTCGCTGCTCCAGGTCGAGAGTGAAGACGGTATAGCTCAGAAGGTCCTTTCGCTGCTGTAAGAGAGATCCCGCTGGTGCCCTCGAGGACGACACGACTCCGAAGGTCGGCTCGCGATACTCGTGCAGAAAGGCAAGATGGATCGGATGCGTCAGGGTAGGGTCGAGAGCCGTTAAAGGTAAGACGAAGGATGCGGCGTACGGCGTCTGCTTGTTGTCCACCTCACCGTTTGTCGTCTTGTTCCTCGCTTGTGACTGGTCTGCCATTTCGGCATCCGGATTGTAGTCGTCCTCCATCAGGTCGTCGCCCGGCTGGCGAAAAGGCAGGATGGCCAGATGGCGCATGCCGAACTTGAGTGCAGCGCATCGACTAGCCGGGTCAACGGACAGAAACGATTGACATTGGCTCAGATCTGGCGCGATCGGAATGCTCTGAAGCTCGTCCCCTTCATAGTAGTGGATGGAGATGGTTGAGATGGAATGTTGCTCTGGATCCCACTCGATCAAGCTCAACTTTGCATCTTTGAAGGCCACCAGCAGCGCCTCGCCTCCGGATTTGGTGTTCTGTATCCTGACGCGAGCCAATGCAGTGATGGTGCCTGACAATGTGTATTCGCTGACGAGTACTAGCTTGGAGGTGTTCTCTGCCCGCTGGATGTTTCCACCCAGAAATGTCTCGGAAGCGTCGTTGACGGTCCCATCACTCTTTGGCGCTGCATCTGCTTCGGTAAGGACGGTCTTGAATTCGAATATCTGCAGTAAGGAGGTTTTGGCGACTACCAAATTGCTAGCGTTAGCGCTGAGGAAAGGGAGGTTGACGGCGTGGGTGACCGCTGTCGGCGGGATGAGCTCAGTATAGCACTGCATTGTAAGGAGAGTGCGGAGAACAGCGTAGCATCCTCCTGCTCTGTAGAGCGAGTCTGACAGACAACGTCAAGTGTCAATGAATCAAAGTATCAAAGTATCGAAGGATTGACAGCGGACGACTCGCGAACGTGAAAGTCAAGGGTGGACGCGGCACAGACCATCGTTCATCATCATGCGCACCTGGAAGCCTGCTTGGGAGCTCCCCCACACTACGGCACAGCTCTGCACAGCACTGCAGCTTCAACACCATCTTCTTAAGACGTTGCTACTACAACCTCAATTCATAGGCGTGATCAGAGCATCGGCGTGTCATTGAGTAAGTAAGTGACAGCTCCTCTCCAACGCCGTTGCTGATACCAACACGGAGACAGACCCCAGTAAACGGTAGCTCGACGGCTACAACACCACCACAACCATGGCCCTCATACAGACAAGCCTGATATGGGTGGCCTACGCCGTCGCCATCGCCATCCTCATCATGATCGCCGCCCTCTTCGTCTACCTCTACGAGACCCCTCGCGAGCGCGCCGCCTCCGTCACGATAGTCTGCATGTTCACGGTGAGCGCATTGCTTGCAACAGTGCTGCTCATGCCCGTCGACATCGCCCTCGTCTCCTCGACGACCATCTCGAAAGAGGGCCGCAAGAAGGACTGGGCGACGCCGGACAAGGTCGACAGCATCGTGCACACGCTCAAGATTGTGTACTACACGCTGTACTCGCTTGACGCGGTGCTGTGCCTGCTGGTCGTGCCGTTTACCTATTTCTGGTACGAGGAGTACGACGAGGCGAGCACGGAGGAAGGCACGCAGACCATCGGCAGCAGGCTGTGGGGCGCGTTCAAGTACACCATCGTCTTCATCCTGCTGTGCGTCATCCTGTTCCTGGTCGGCTTCTTCGTGCCCGTCGCGCGGCACTACAACAAGGGCCGCCATCTGGACCTCGACTACTTCAAGAACCTGCTCTCCGAGAACCGTAAGTCCCTCCGCATACCGTTCGCGGCCGCAATCGCTAACCCACCAACAGACGGCGAGCGCGCCCTCACCTTCGCCCTCGGCCTCCTCATCACCATCGGCACGCTGCTCTACGTCCTCTACACCGGTGCCGGCATGGCCCTCCTCCCGGTCGCCATGATCAAATCCGCGCCCGCCATCTCCGCCCCCTCCCTCGCCGCCACCACCGCCTCCAGCCTCGCGCAGAACCGCGAGCGCCAGCGCCAGCTCGAGATGCGCAACGCGGGCCGCGACGGCGGGCTCGACAGCCGCGACCGGCGCGAGCTCGAGGCCCTGGTGCGCGAGGAGCGCACGCTGATCAGGCGGGAGCGGCTGGCGGCCGAGGCGTCGGGCGAAGATAGAGGCTGGCTGATGCGCGCGTGGATCAAGATCGAGGCCGTGTTCCGACCCGTCAAGCTGCTCGGCGGGCTGCTGCTGATGGTCGTGGCGCTGGTCGTGTGGGCCAGCATGCTGGTCACCGGCATCGACAAGGCCAAGAACTCCGTCTGCAAGGCCGGGTGCGGCTACCTGCTCGGCCACGCCAACATCTTTCAGCCGCTCAACTGGGTGCTCGTTAAATCCTCCAAGGTCTTCCCAATCGACTACGTCATCTTCCTTTTGCTCATCCTCTTCTTCTTCTCCGCCTCCGTCGTCGGGATCGCCACGGTGGGCATCCGCTTCCTCTGGCTGACCCTCTTCCGCATCCGCAAGGCGCACACCTCGCCCCAGGCCCTGCTGATGGCCACCGTGCTGCTCACGCTCATCGTCCTCGCCATCAACTACGCGGCTGTCACCATGGTCGCGCCGCAGTACGCCACCTTCGGACCGCAGACGTACTGCGACCGGCCGTCGCGGCATCCGGGTGAGCAGCCGGACTGCTCCGAGCACCATAGTGCGATAAGGAAGTGCACGGAGCTGGCGGAGAACCCGGTGGCCAAGGAGGTGTGCACGCCGAGCGTGGTCAGCACGTTCATCAATCGCGTGACGGTGAATTTCCCGTTTTTCGGGGTGGTGCTGTTCTGGGCGCAGTTCGCGTTCCTGGGTATGTTGTTTCTCTCCCTCTCCCCACCCCTTCCCACCCCTTCCCCACCCTGACCCTTCCTTCCCAAAGCTGCACGGCAAAGCCTGGTCCAGAGTTGAAGCTGAAGCTAACCTGACCGCCGCCTACTAGCCGTCTACCTCGCCGTCTTCGCCACCACGCTCTTCCGCGCCCCGCGCATGGACGAGGCCCAGCTGGACGCCGACCTCGAGGAGGCCGAGGAGGAAGGGCTGCTCGCCAGCACCGGGCGAAGGTTCGGCGCCACTTGGCAGGACATCACGGGTCGCGCGAAGAAGGGGACGAGGCCCGCCGCGGGGTATGGGACGACGGATGGCGCGGGCAGTGCTGCGAGTGGGAATGGCAGGGGTGCTGCCGGTGTGGAGGGGGATGAGGAGGCGCTGGCGGGGACGGGGACGGGGACGGGGAGGGATACGCAGTGGTGAGGGTGATGGTGGATTGCGGGGATTTGGATCGTGAGAGTGTTTGTTGATGTTGATGGGATGGTGGATGAACACATGGCATGAAGGGGGAAAGGGGTAGGTATGCTTTTGGCAAATGTTGGTCCGGATTTTACTTGCATGATAACGAGTCTTTTGTGATAGCATGGCTTGGTACAAGACGAATTTCATATAGTTTCATATGTTAATTGTTGCTCTTTTGCTGTCAGAGGAGGGTGCAGTGTCGTTTTCTGATCCTCTTCCTCTGCAATGCTGTAACTCGAGAGCCATGGTGCTCCAGCGGCGTGCTATACACTCCTCGAGAAGAAAGCCGGCGGGAGACGGTACGAGTTACAGGGAGGCCGTTCCCATATCCCATCTCCACAGCTGTGGGCAACAAAAGCTCTGTACACGCGCTAGGACATGCACTCTTCCTCTCAGCTGGCGCCTCCTTCGTTCCTATCCCTGCCATACAGTTGCGCCGCCGCCGATCCTGTGTTTGGATCATCCCGCTTCCTAGGCTGGGCTTGAATATTGTATCTCGACGGGTCTCGGGCGCTGACAGTGGTATCCAACGTAAGTAGCGCACGTTATGTCAAAACTTTGACACGCAAACCCCGCTGCTTTAGACGCCTGTCCATTTTCATGCAACTGTCTCGACGCCGTACGAGTCGGTGCTTATTAGCAAGCGGAGTCGAGTTGAGAACCGCAAGTGCGAGGGAAAGTGCCGCTGCAGTAAACCACATGAGTAGCTCACATCCAATCACACGGCCGCTCAGCTTGCACCCAAAGTATTCAGCGCGATCCTCAGCTCTTTGACCGCGGTATCCACATCCTCGAAATTCAGCGCCGAGATGGCCCATCGCGCGTGCTTCTGTGCCAGAGCCATCGCCTCTTCGTCCATGGTGTACACACTACGCCGCGTGCGCGTGCCAGGTACCGAGGGCTGAGGCGAGATTGCGCTTGCATGAGACGACACAGGTGCAGGGTGGTAGAAGTTCTGAGCATCCAAGGCTTCGTCAGGCAAATGCATTGGATCGTCTGCCGGTACACTAGGAACATCTGGTGGGGCGGTGGGACGATTAGACGTTGCGGGCTCTGAAGTAAAGGTCGGTACTGTAGGGAAGTAGCCTCCACCGATTGAACCTGCTCGCAGGTTGTGTGAGCTTTCGAGCGGAGATACATCGCCATGAACTGAATGTGCGTCCGGAGGCGGTGGCTCGAATGAGGGTACAGCTGGTACTTGCGACGCAGAAAATGCTGGTGATGGGCGCCCGGACTCTATAGCATCCTCCACGGTGGGCTGCATTGATGGTCCATCGATCAACTGAACTTCGGGATCGCTGGGGTCGAGAGGTGGGTTCTCGACAGCTGGCTCTTGCGGCTGGACGGGATTGGACTGATTCGGGTCTTCGCCTGCTTTTATGGCCTTGACTATTCTCAGAGCGTGATACTTTGCGTACTTGGACTTTGCGGTAAGCTCCTGCTCCGGTGCTCCCCAGATGCTCATCAGGTCGAGAAAGGTTGCGGCTGCTCGGTACGTGTCTGCAGTCTGGCTGTGGAAGAGTCAGTATGCCGACGAAGCTTGACGAGGTTGAAGCGGACTCACGCCGATGCTTTGTTCGCTCGAACGGCGTTTTCTGCTCGCTCGAATGTGTCCAGCGCAAACTGCTCGACGTATGCCTTCGCAGCCACGTCGTCCATGATAGCGTCGTCACGCGGATTATCAGCTTTGATACGCTCGAGCTTGTCCATCAGATTGGTGGTGTAAGCCATGCATTCATCATCTTCAGTATGGAGGCCTTTGGCCAATATCAGGTTTACGACATGGTAGTAGCCTAGCTTATACGTTAGCGGAGCTCTGCGAGCGGAGGCCCAATGTACTTGCACCAATATGAAATCGCAGGCTTAATCTTCTCAAGTTGAGTAGCGCGCAAGGCGAAGCGAGAAATGTCTGCCGGCTTCAGCTTCGCCGGGATGTTGGCTGCCATCTTGCCGTATGTACAGGCAGTATGAGTGGTGATAGAGATCTGGGGAGTTCAGTTGATGAGGCTCAAGCGCGGAAACGTTGCGCGTCGTCCCGAGGCGCGCTAACCCCCGCGATCTGTAGAGGACAGCTGGAAGCTTACCATGCCTCTTGTTATACGTCTTTGACACCACAACAGAGCTCTCCCCGTACTGTCCTTCATTTCTCCGTATCCAACATGAGAACTACAGCTCTGATCGGGGCTGCGGCCTCTCTCCTCTTACCGTTGCCTGTCTACGCCGATATCTACTCCAAGAACTCTCCGGTACTCCAAGTAGATGCAAAGAGCTATGACAGGCTCATTGCGAAGTCCAATCATACCTCGGTAGGTTGCTGAAGTAATGACAATTCGGATGGAAGCTCATACTTTAGTAGATAGTTGAGTAAGACAGTTTCAACCCTCCTACAACCTCTACACCGCCTGACGAACCCCAGATTCTACGCACCATGGTGCGGCCACTGCCAGAACCTCAAACCTGCCTACGAGAAAGCCGCCAAAAATCTCCAAGGCCTCGCCAAAGTAGCCGCTATAAATTGCGATGAAGAATCCAACAAGCCCTTCTGCGGCAGCATGGGCGTCCAGGGCTTCCCCACCCTCAAGATCGTCCGGCCATCCAAGAAATCCGGTAGGCCAACCGTCGAGGACTACCAGGGCGCCCGCAGCGCCAAAGGCATTGTTGACGCCGTCGTCGAAAAGATCCCGAATCATGTCAGGCGGGTGACAGACAAGGACTTGGACTCGTGGCTGCAGGAAAGCAACAGCACGGCTAAGGCGGTACTCTTCACCGAAAAGGGGACGACCAGCGCCATCCTTCGCGCGCTGGCAATCGACTTCCTCGGAAGCATCAACTTCGCCCAGATCCGCGACAAGGACAACAAAGCCGTCGACCTCTTCGGCGTATCCTCCTTCCCAACCCTGATCCTCCTCCCCGGCGGCAGCGCACAAGGCCTCGTCTACTCCGGCGAGATGAAGAAAGACCCGCTAGTATCCTTCCTCTCTCAAATCGCCCCGCCGAACCCAGACCCCGCACCCCAGAAACCCAAACCCGCAAAGAAGCCCTCCTCCTCATCCTCCCCAGCAGACGCAAAGCGCGCCTCCAAAGTCTCCTCCTCCTTCTCCTCCGCCTCCGCCTCCCACGCCTCCTCCGAAGCCTCCGCATCCGGCGCCACCGCGACATCCCTGACTCTTGAAGACACACAGCCCCCGACCGCGTCTCCAGATCCCAACGTCGCCTCCGACGCACCTCGACCCGTCCCCGTCTCCGCACCGCCCGCGCTGCCTACTCTCGCATCTCAGGCAGAGCTCCAGCGCGCGTGCCTGGCACCTAAGGCCGGGACGTGCGTGCTGTTGCTCGAGGCGGCGGCTGGCGACGCGACGGCCGCGGGGGCGGGGTTGGCGGAGATTACGGAGAAGCATCGGAGGCGTGGGGGACGCCTTTTCCCGTTCTACTCCTTGTCGGCTACGAACTCTGGTGCTGCGTCGCTGAGGGAGGCGCTGGGGCTGCAGAGAGAGGGACAGGATGGGGAGGTAACGCTTATCGCGACGAATGCGAAGAGAGGGTGGTGGAGACGGTATGATGGCAGCAAGGGGTTTGGGAGGGATGCGGTTGAGGCGTGGGTGGATGAGATTAGGATGGGGGAGGGGCGGAAGGAGAGACTCCCGGAGGGGGTAGTGGGGGAGGTGCAGGGGGAGGAGAGGGTGGAGGAGGTGAGGGTGAAGATGGAGGATTTGGGGAAGGACGAGTTGCCGATTCAGATTGAGCTTGAGGAGATTGTGGAGGAGGTGGAGCATGATGAGCTGTAAGGTATTTGTTGGTTTGCGTCCTGTTTACAGAGAGTAGTATCGAAGAGGTCAGAGTTCCAATCAATCTGGGCTTGAGAGCAGCTGAAATGTGCCTCTAACCTCACCTTCTCGTGATCGATATACTCAAAAAACTGCAGTACCCAAGGGGAGTAACTCAAGAGCAGCGCGCAATGGGGGGGTATCTCGCAGAAAGCAACCAACCACCCAGCAACCCACACAAACGAACAACCCACACAAACGAACAGACCCCCATAGTCCCTACACCTCCTGCCTAACGTCGACCGCAATCACCAAGACAAACAGCACCACACAAAGCTATCACACCCACCACACCAGTCAGCCCACATCTCACCAGATCCGTAAACCGCCACAGCAGCCCCAACCACCGCATCACGCTACCCCCTCCGCCAAAAGACTCACCGCCAAACACCCCACCCCCACCACCCCCATCTCCCACCCCCCCGCCAGCGCCCTTCCCCCCACAAGCGCCCTCTGCCACCGCCAGAACCGGCACCCCCCGACCAGCACCACTGCTATCGCCGCCGCGATGAACACCCCCGCGAGCGGCACGCCGAGGGCGTAGAACCTGCCGGGGTGCTGCAGCCGGAAGAGCTGGGCGATGACGATAGCGAGCATGGAGAAGGAGAGGGAGGTGCGGAGGTAGGAGAGGTAGGTGCGCTCGAGTGCTAAGGGGACGGGGGGGGAGGGGTGTTAGCTTTAGCTTTGAGGTTGGGGAGGGGAGACGGTGGAGGGAGAGACGAGGACGGGGAGGGAGGGGGTACCTAGGTGGTCGCGCGTTGTGGATGCGGGGACGGTGATGGAGATTTCGCGGGCCCACAAGCGGGAGATGGGGGTGTACCAGTGTGGTGGCTTTTGCGGGGATTTGGATGAGGTTGGGCGGTAGTGGGGGACAGGTTGGAGTTCGAAAGATTCGGGCTCGCCGGTTTGGTGGGATTGCGAGGTGGCATCTCGTCGGCTTGGGCGCGGGTGGATCGGCGGCGGGATATCGGGGGGGTGTTCAGAGGGGAGGTGGTTCATGGAGGTTGTTTGTAGGAGTTGGACGAGTCATGCTGTGTAACTGCGCGAAGGTTGTCATAGTGGGGTGAAAACTGGTGCATGAGTCAGTTCGTGGGGATAAGCTTACCTTACTGACATGACGGCCAGCTCCGACGAGGTGTTGATTTCAGAGGGACGAACAGGTACATCCAAGCCACGACACCGTTCTGTAGGAACGGACGCGGTGGCCTAGAGATATTCCTAGAATTGTCTTAAGATGAACAGCATAACACTCTATACGCTACACTTTAGTCACCCTCAAAATGTCATCTACGAATTTCATGCTCCTAAGGAAGCATTTTACAAAACCCGTCTCTCCAGGGCATCTTCAAGTATACAGTTTGTTTGACGAACTCGAGCCGAACTGTACGAACAGTACCGAATCGAATGCTCACAAGCTCGTATTCATTACCCGAATCCGTTGTCCGCAGTCTCCAGGCCGAATTCTGGTCCAATACATTGTTCTGCGCATGACGGGCAAAGTCCAGAATCAGGGCGGCTCTCGCAATCCGGGCACGTCTTCCAGTTGCATAAACAACACCATTGTCGACGAATATCGAATCAACGCCCGTGAAAAACCCCAGGGCACGGCGCAGCTGCGGAGCATAGTAGTTAACGAGTCCGGCCCTTGCGTCTGGCCTGAAGCAGAGCTTGATCGATCGTATAGCGTTTACTTGCGGGGCACGCAATCGTGCGGTCCGTTCTCCCCAGTCGAGGTTGGTGCAGGATGACACAAAGACCACGAACCTCGTTCTGGTAAATGCAAGCAAGCCTGCCTCGTTATAAATTTGGCGGCAGACTAGGAGGGGTTGGAGGCTTTCTGACGGTATGGTTGTGGTATCGGAGCTCGTATCTGACGTGAAGACTTCCTCGTAGATCGCGTTCCGTAGCTCAGCAGGTAGGGTGAGTAGCGAAGCGGGGACCTGAGCCATCTTCGAGACCACGAACGATTGTTTTGAGGCGTAGGCAGGCTGTGTAGTTTGATCGATATCCACTGCAAGGCAAGTGAAAACTATTTAAAGGATTGCAACACCTATGAGATGTTGTCGGCACTTGACTGCCTTGAGATATAGCAAAAAATCCGGGGATTGGAAGAGAATGACAGTGCCGGTATACGCGTACAACGAGGCTTCTCGCATAAGTCGGTGTTTGATTCTCAGTCACCTGGCGGTCGACGTTGCGGTCTCCTCATGTAATGTGTGACACATTAGCAACATCGTTCAGCACTTCCTGATGTCGAGTCCCTCTGGCAGTACCAGAAGCGAGTTGCTGAGTCCTAATTCGCCATACGTGGTGACGACAACAAGCCAAGCAAGCATGTTAGTTAAACCAGAAGTGAAGTGACAAGCAAGGACAAGGCTCGTCGGGCCGACTCAGCTTCCGAAAGCCGCGTTCATCAGTCACTCTTCTGGAGTACAACACAGAGGTAGTCGACCAGTGAAACACCAGGCACGCCGAGGACACAGCCTGTGAGCATATAAGAGTGCCGGTCGCTTCCAGTCTACGTTCTAACCGGTGCGCGAAGATCCCACTATTACGAACGATCCTTACTGCCGCGCGCGACTTCTACTTGCGCCTACAAGCTCCCAGATCTGCGCCGGTGACAGCTTCTCCTGCTTCAGAGAAACGAGGGGAGCGCCTAGCTCCTAGGAGTTTGGCGATGAGTGGTGAGAGCAGAGCGGCGCAGCGGATCGCAGGCTAGCCGCCAGAGCAGCGAGATGCCGGCGCTCACAGAAGATTCCACCACGCCGCCTCCGGAGCCTCAGTTCTCCGTGTCCCATCAGAAGATAAGCCTCGACATCGACTTTGTGGGGCGCGCAGTGACCGGGAAGGTCGAGATTGACATACGACCGCACTCAAAGGAGCTCAAGATCCTCAGGCTAAACTGTCGGCAATGTACCGTCGAGCGCGTTACTGTCGAGTGGCGTGGGGAGCCGCGAGCGATACAATTCTCACACCAAGATCCATACACGCGCCTCACACTCTCCACGCTGAGCACAGTCCATTCCCATGAACTACTTCGTCGGAAGATTGATGGACAGTTGAGAGAGCCTCCGGAGGAAGAGTTGGTCATCACATTGCCTAAATGGCTGCATATAGTGGAAGAAGATCCATCTTCAGTTGCTGCGCAAGAAGCCAAATTATCTGTGAATGAGGTAGGGACAAAGAGCGATGGAGTGGATGGTACAGCAACAACTGGTACACCTGCCGTGACCACGTCTTTCGAGCACGGGACTGTGTATCAGCCCATCAAAATCCACATTGATTATGTGGTGAAAGAGTTCAGGGACGGCCTTCACTTCGTCGGCTTGGAAGAAGGTGATACA
>JAKLMF010000637.1:0-12122 GCA_022813555.1 Botryosphaeria agaves | reverse complement strand
TTTATGGACTGCTGAGGCCGAAGATGCAAAATTACAGCGTTGGTTTGCTGAGTGGTGTCATGCCGTGTTTCGGTTTCCTCTTTCTGACCGCCGTGAATGGTTCCCTTCGGTGAAACAGAAGCCTCACGAGCGCCTGTGTCCGGCGCCGAGGACATTATATCAGGTGACACGCTTGTATCTAGACGAGGGCGCTTCCTGGTAGGGGAGGAAATTGGGTCGTCCATTGGGTCAGGTGGTGCTAAAGCCAACTCTGAGCCTTTCGTGCGATTTTCTGATGTTCAGTTGAAGATTGTATGGTATGCAGGCGCCCTGTAATGCAGCTTGAGCTTCAAAATTAAATAGAGTAAAGAAGAATTAGTAAACCCCAAAACACAGAGAACAAAGCGGCACTATCAGTGTTACTGTGCATGCTTGTTGCCAAGGCATGTCAGGTGCTACTGAGTTTCTGCTTCTGCATGCAATATCCAGGCGGCAGCCTTGTTGTGAGGGTATGCACCAGGCTGGTGAAGCAAACGCTCCGACTCTTCTCGAATTTACCTAAGCGAGCAAGGTATGACGTAACACTCACACGTGTGAGCAGAAGATGCTCTGACTGCGAGCTTGACTGTGATGAACCGGAGCCAGGCCAGCAGCTCACTTCATTCACTATTATCGAATTCCTTTGCAGCAAGGACGCCAGCACTAAGCGGTCAAGTGGCTCCCGCCCGGCTTCCTGCGCTAATCCGATATGGACGGGACGAGTCGGAGGATGTCATTTCCCGCCCCTAGTCGCTAGGGCTTGGAACACAAAATTCTAGCTCGTTCATGAGTAGGGCTGAGCCGGAGAAACGCCCTCGAATTCTCCAGTCGGTATTGGTAGTACAATCAACCTCACCATCTACCACACGTACCCTTCACCTGGCCCACAGAACATACCGACCCAACATCACATTTTCTGAGACTGCGATAGTCGGAGACTGCATAAGCGAGTACATTGAGATACAAAAGTTCTGGTGTTGTGACCCTTTGCCTTATCTAACTACTCCTTTCGAGTGCATGCCCACATGTTTGATAGTATGGAGAAGCACACCAGTCTTTTCCTGTTGCGAGTATCCTCTTGATCGAGATACTCAGCACTGTACGATGAGGTGAAAGGCACATACGCCATTTCTCCAGCTACTTCAGTCAAAGGTCGAAGCGACCAAATAATATTTCGAAGACTTCAAGATGGCATCCAACCCCGGCACGCCTTTTCATATCGTCGACTGGTGGGTCCTTATCACCCTTGAAGAGCAGCGAAGATGTCCTGTCCGTATCTTGATGTCTCTCCAGGCCTCAGATCGATTCTAAACAGGCCGATATAATAGTAGAGATGGTTTGCAGGTAGGATGACCACCCAGTTCATTTGAATATACCACACAGCGAAGGAGGTTGCTTTCGATATTGTATCAACCATGGCGTATCTAGACACTCTCGACATAATCGTGCTCGAGCACCGAAACGCCAGATGCATGGCAGTCCCTCCATTGCATATATGTCACATAATCCTCCTGAAAACATCTCATGAGATCGCATCCCTAGCAAGCAACATAGACTGACAAACGACACAGCCTCATCTCCCCCATCGGCCGCCACCGCACAGCACACATCCACCCATCCACCGGCAAACGCAGCAAAAAGCGCAAAAGAAAAGAAGCCAAGAACGCATCCACGGCACCCGCTCCGCCCAACCCCGCCCCACCCCCGCCCGCGATTACCTCAAGCCTCACCATCGGCCTCAACAGCACGACCCGCCATCTCCAAAGCTTGGCTGCCCACTCAATCCCATCCTCTTTCCTGGAGTCGCCACCCTCACCCGGTTCATCTTCTCAAGCTAACGCATCCCGCCCCCTCAACCCTCTACCGCACATCTCTCTCGTCCTCCTCCCCAAACCCCCCAAAACCAAGGCTCCGGACCCTCGGTACGCCCCGCTCCCACTCCTCTGCTGTGCCGCGTCCCTCGCGCATCTGGAATTGGCAGCTACGCGTCTCGTTGCGACCAGTCCAGCCGCGGAGGCGAAGTTGGCCGCTGCGCTGCACTTACCCCGTGTTGGTGTACTGGGAGTGATGGAGGGGGCGCCGGGCAGTGGGGCGGTGTTGGAGTATGTGAGGGAGCATGTGCAGGCAGTTGACGTGCCGTGGATGCGAGGAGCAGAAGGCGATTGATTTATGGAGATGCAGGTACTAGTGTTTGGGAGGAATATCGTCCTGAGCAATGCTTGAGAACGGCTTGGATGTACACGTTTATTATATAAGATCAATCGTTGCAGATCACGATATTGCTATAGAGATCCAAACATATACAGCAAAGAACAGCGCTATGCAGCCACCCAAATTCCCTCCCCCACAAATGCAACCCTATCACATCGCTCTCCCCATCCACAACTCTACCTTCCACTCTTCTTCTTCCCCTTCCCCTTCTTCCCCCCACCACCCCCTCCCACCACAGCGGCAGGCTTCTCCTTCTCCTTCTCCTCCACCATCCCCCCCTGCGTCAGCCCCTCCGCCCTCTTCTTCCCCTTCCGTCCCTTAGGCTTATAATAACTGCGATCCCGCATCGGCAGCCACCGCTCCGGATCCGGCGTCTTGCCCTCCACATAGTCTCTGGGCAAGCGGCTCTCTCTAATCTTCCTGCTCTTCGCCGGCCTCTCCTTCTCCCCCGCAGGCCTCTTCCGCGCATTCTCCGCGCTAGCAATGACAGGCGTACTGCGCGCCACCCCCGCCTCCTCCAGCGCCGCGGCGTCAAAACCATCAACCAACCTCTCCACAGGCGTCAACTGCTCCAGCACTTCAGTCCCCACCTCCCCCAGCCGTCCCGTCGCCGCGTACGCAGCCACCAGCCCCGCCGCCGTCGCTCTATCCGTCTGATCATACTCCTGCAGATTCGCAAAAATCTCCGCTGCTTCCTGCAGATCCTCTTGACTACTCGACTCCAGCAGCGCGGCGCCAGCTGCCTTGAGTAAAGCTACAGATGGAATGCTGCTCAGACCATCTGCGGACTCTTTCGCCTTCCGCCGCCAGTACCGCGCCGCGTTGCCCAACTCCCTCCGCACGTGCGGCGTCCGGTTCTGGCGCGCGTACAGCGCTGTCAGCGTGCCGACGAGGCCGGGAGCGAAGCGCACGTCCTGGTGCTCCGGGCTGGGGGACTGCTCGAGCCGCGAGAAGAAGGACTCAAGCAGCGTGGTTGCGGCGCCGTGGTTGTTGGCTAAGAGATAAAGGTGGATGGCTGTGAGGAGCAACCCGACGTCATCGGGCCGTTTCTCCAGGAGAGCGAGTACGGCTTTGAGGCCCGTCTTGTCGGTACGGAGGTGGGCATGGGCGGCGGCGTTGAGGACGGAGAGGATGGTTGTGTGGGGGGAGGTTGTGGGTGCGGGGTGGGCGGAGAGGTAGGTGGAAATCGAGTTGGCGACGCCGGTGTATTTGTTGGTGAGGAGGTCCATGGTGTAGGTGTCTTGGAGGAGGATGGAGGATTGGAAGGCGAAGGGCTGATCGGTTTTGGGGAGTTTGTCGGAGGAGTGGAAGAGCCGGTGGGAGAGGTAGGGGTTTGTGGGTTGTGTGGAGGCGGCGAGGGCGTTGACGCGGGCGAGGTGGAGCGTGGATAGGTCAGGTATACTAGAAGGGATGTCAGTCCCTTGAGGTTCGTAGTCATGCAAGTTGCGAGACCCACTCTGGTATTGCAATACTCTCAGCCATCTTCTCCGCCTCCTCCATCCTCCCCTGTCTCGTGAGCACATAAACCTGCTGCACCATGATCGGCAGGATCTCCGCCCTCTTCTCCTCACCTGATAGATCCTCGAGAGCCTCACACAAGTCTGCCACAGTCATCTATTAGTGAACAAGAAGTGTTCACCTTAACATATGCCACGCACCTCTCGCCCTCCTGAGCAGCACCTCCCCCTGCCCAACCTCCCCCCTCGCAACACTCCCACAAGCAGCGTTATACGCCGTCTCAAACTGCTCCAAATCCTCCCTGGCAGGCTTCTTCCTCTTCACGAACCTCCCCTGCCCCGCCCACTCCAACTGCGCATCCACAGCCCCAGCATTGATCCTCAGATCATTCGCCTCCTGTCTCGCAGCCGTCGACCCATCGTCCAAAGCTTGGTACAACTCCGCGGCGCGCTGAAAGTTCTCGAGGCGGTACGTCTAGCTTGCGTGTCAGCCCTGCGCACACACTCCTAACACATACACACAAAACCATGTGCGAAAGCGCAAAGTGCGTCAAGAAGGAGAGAAAGCCATACCGCCTGCGCCCTCACATGCCCCCCTCCCCTCCCCTCCACCCCCCCAGCTTCAGACGCAACCTCCTCCGCCCGCCCAAACTTCCCGCTCTTATACAGCGCGTACGCCCACTCCATCCTCGCCCTTTCCTTCAACCTATCCCCGCCCTCGTCAAACACTCTTAGCGCATCGTCGAAGCGGTCGAGCTTGAGCAGCGCGACGGCGCGCACGTGCTGGGCATCGATGTCGGATTTGGACTTCTTGAGAGCGGCGTTGGCGGCGTGCAGGATTTCGGCGTGGTCGGTGAGTTCGGTGCGCGAGAGGAGGGTGGAGAGAGTTGGTATGGAGGTCATTTTGTGGGTCTTGTGATTTTGTGTTTGACGAGGTTATCGCGGGGCCATAGAGATGTTGCGTAGAGCTGTAAGGACAGTGGGTAACTGTTGTGGGGTGAGGTCGTGGGTGTGGATTATTGGTGGTTGCGGGCGATGGTGGGGGTTGACGTTGGAGAAGTTGTGGGTTTCTCGCGAAAAGCTTCCACCTGCATCGTGAGGGTTGGTACTCTGCAATTCATCACATTACAGCACAAGACACAGGGCGTCACAACATGGCCCAAAAGCTTTGGTTGCTAATGAACTCGCTGGCTGCATTCGTGCACACCAGAAGCCAGACTTCGCCGAGTCAAAGCTATACCCATAACTCCAGCCCAATGCCATTCCATCCCATCCCGCCCAGATAATGCCCATGGTATATCGCAAACGAAGCCCAACACCTTGCCGAACGATGCGCAATGCAATCCCTCAAATAGCATCCTCAAACTCCTCGTCCTCATCGGACTCCTCCCCCGCAGCACTCCCCGTCGACGCCGGCGCGGACACAACCGCCGCCGGCGCCGGCTCAAGCGCAAGCTGCGTGGGCTCCCTCTCCTCCACCTTGACCCTCTTTGCCTCCGGCTCGCCATTCATCTCCGGCACCGCGATCAACGTGTCCTCAAACTCCATATCCTCCTCGTCCTCCTCATCCTCATCGTCCTCGCCCGCCGCCGCCCGCCGCCGCTGCTCCTCCTGCTCCGCCGCCAGCGCAGCGAAGTACGCGTCCATGGACGTATCCACCGTCTTCTTATCCTCCTCCTCGCCGGGCGTGTCGCTAATGACAAACGAAGCATCCGCCTCGCCCTCCTTCCTCGCAGCATCCAGTATGCCCAGCGCCGTCCGCTCGTTCGTGACCGTCGAGTGCGTGTGCCACTCCGGCAGCGCGTTCTGCTGCGCGACGCGCGCCTGCCGCTCCTGCTCCGCTTTCTGCGCCGCCGCGTTGTTGTCCGCGTCCGTGGTGATGACGATCTCAATCTTCTCCGGGCCGCTCGCGATGCCTTTGACGGTGCTGGGCGCGATGACTTGCTGTCTGACGGGCGAGGTCTTGGGTTTGTCCTGGCCCTTGGCGCGCGGGACGGGAAGGGCGTCTGCTAGAGCCACCTCACCGCTTACCGCCGGGATGAAGCTGTTGTCGATGTGCTGCAGTATCGCTAGGATGGGCCCAAACTGCTTATTGAAGCGGGCAGGGAGGTCGTCCCTTTCGGTTTCGCCGGTCTGGGGGATGGCGTCGAGGGGGTGGTTGCAGCGCTTGCAGAGAAAGCCGCTGCCTCGGCCTGATGCAGCTGCCCATGGATCGATGTTGTCCAGAACCTCGAGCGTTGTCCATTCGGATTTGCATTGCTTGCACCGAAGCTCTTTCTTCTCCTGGTTCGGCTTGCCCTGCGCCTTGATCTTTTTGTCGATCATGTGTACGCGGTACTTTGTCGCGTCGATGGCGCGCCGGTAGTCAATGAAGTAATATTCCTTCATGATGGGCTTGAGCGCACCCTCGCGGATCTCTGGGCGGGAAAAGCTGCAAGCAGTTAGAATCCTGAATACTGATTGCAACTGACACGATGTGGTACTTACACCGCGACAAGCCCGGCCTCCTTCAGTCTACCAAGATGCTTCTGGGTGGCTTTCTGAGCATTTGGTGAACCGAGCACCACTGCAGCATCCTGAACATCGAAACTGTACTACGAGTCAGCTTCGCCGACGAGGCATTGGAACAACATACCTACGCTGAGTGAGTGACGAGTGCGTCGATCAGAACGATCTCTTCAAGGTTGTAGAAGGTACGGACAACGGTGCGAACGAGGACTTGTGCGTACTCCATATTGGCGACAGAGTCGAGATTTGTGTGTATGTGTGGAGAGGTACGCAGGCGTAGTGTAAGACGTGGTTTGTTTGAAAGAGTGATGGCGTCTATCAATAAAGGCAGTGGATGAATGAGTGGTGTATTGATGGACAGTGTTACAGACGTGCCGCGAGTATGAGGAGGGAGTGTGTGTGGTGTGAATATGAAAGTAAATGTGGGCGATCAGAAAAGTCCGGGGAACGTGGGATGTGATGCCAATAGATGAGGCTCTGCGCCTCAGCCCTATCGGAGCTATCCTGCCGATCCGGCCCATCGCATCCATGGGAGCAACTTTTCGCTGCCGAATAAGTAACTCCATTCACTGCTATCATTCACTAGATGCACATTCGGTCCTCACCATGGCCGAAAATACTGAAACTCAACCGCCTCCTCCCAAGGACGTCCCCGAACAAGGCACCAATAGCAACGAGCAATTGGGGGACAACTCGTCGCCTCAGCAGCAGCGCAGCCAGAACCGTGGGGAAGGGAAGCGCAAGCGATTCGGAGGAGACGCCAAGCTACAGCACGGTAGCAGAAATAAGAGACGCGATTTGGGGCGTCGGGAGTATTTGTATGTGGTCAATCTCCAATACTCTTCATCTCGACTAACTAAGCAAGCTCAAAACCATTAGACAAGCGAGCCCGCAACGAAGCCGCGCAATCGAAACGTGAGAAGCAGCAGCAAGATGGCGAAATTAACTCTGTGCTGCCAACGGCATTCCCACAGGAAGAGATTGCTGCTGAAGAGAGACGACCGAAGCGCAAGGTCGCTGTAATGGTTGGGTATTCCGGCAGTGGGTACAAGGGCATGCAGATAATGCCGACTGAAAAAACCATCGAGGGCGACCTTTTCACCGCTTTCGTTACTGCTGGTGCGATATCCAAAGCCAATGCAGACGATCCAAAGAAGTCAGCACTTGTGCGCTGCGCGCGAACCGACAAGGGCGTGCACGCTGCTGGAAACGTCATCTCCCTGAAGCTCATTGTCGAGGACGAAGGCATCGTGGAGAAGATTAACAGCCACTTGTCACCGCAGATCAGGGTTTGGGGCATTGAGCGTACAACTGGAAGCTTCAGCTGCTACCAAGCATGCGACTCACGATGGTACGAGTATCTGATCCCGACACACTGTCTGCTGCCACCGCATCCTTCGAGCTATCTTGGCAAGAAGCTTGTGGAACTTGCAGAGGCAGCTGGAGATATGGAGGGATACAAGAGCCGGCAGGAAGAGGTGGCGGACTTCTGGGCAGAGGCTGAGGAGAAGTACATCAAGCCCGTTCTCGACTCGTTGGATGAGCCGATCAGAGCGCTGGTGCTGAAGGCCATCAATGACTCAGATTCCGATCCCGAGGTTGTTGGAGATGACAAGACGGACGACGTTGCCGAAGCAGCAGCAGACGTCAACCACCCCGTCAAAGTTGTACAAAGCGAATCCGCACAGCCGAAAGAAGCTCAAGACGAGAAGACGGAGGAGGCGGCCATTATTGTCACAGAGCCTTCCGCAGGCTCCAATAAGCCTGTCGACGAGATTCAACCCGCAGACCCCGACTCCACCGCCGCCCCATCCACAAATTCCGAGACCACCTCAACCGCCGACACCACCATACCCTCTTCAAACACAGAAGAGCGCAAAGCCCTCGACGCCGCCCTAAAATCCCTCAAAGCCGCCTACATCTCCGCAAAAGAAGCCTACCGCATCACCCCCACCCGCCACGCCCGCCTCCAAGCCGCCCTAAACGCCTACCTAGGCACCCACTCCTTCCACAACTACACCATCCAGAAGCGCCACGGCGACCCCTCCGCCAAACGCGTCATCAAATCCTTTGTCGCCAACCCCGCCCCCCTCCTCCGCAACAACACCGAGTGGCTCTCCCTCAAGATCCACGGCCAGTCCTTCATGATGCACCAGATCCGCAAGATGGTCGGCATGGCCGCGCTGGTGGTCCGGTGTGGGTGTCCCACCGAGAGGATTGGGGAGACTTTGGGGGGGGAGGCGGTGAGTATTCCGAAGGCGCCGGGGCTGGGGTTGTTGTTGGAACGGCCGGTGTTTGAGAGTTATAATCGCAGGGCGGTGGAGCAGTTTTCGAGGCCGGAGATCGGGTTCGAGAAGTATGAGAAGGAGATGAGTGAGTTTAAGAACAGGGAGATATATGAGAGGATTTTTAGGGAGGAGGGGAGGGATCATGTGTGAGTGCCTTCTTCTTCTTCGTTCTTGGGGTGGTGCGCTGCGGTTTGGAGAGTGAGATGGGGCTGATAGGGATTGAACAGGTTTCACAATTTCTTCGCGCATATTGATAATTACAAGGAGCCGTATTTCTTGTTCCTGACCTCCGGCGGCATTCCCGCTGCTGGTGATACACGAGCTACGCATCGGGAGCGGAAGGATGGTAAAAAGGGGCCTGGTGTGGAGTCAGAGGATGAAGGCGATGGGGCTGGGGAGGGATGAGGGAGCGTACGGTGCAGATAGCTTCATGCGGTCTTCAGAGACCTCCAGCAGATGCTCTTGCAGATGGAAAGATACAAATGGGTCGCGGGGGTTTGCTGTGTAAACTGCTGTAATAGAAAATGCACTACTCAAGAGCTAATTTGGACGTAACTCCGCCAAAGGTCTTCGGCGAAGCACGCCAGAACCTACCCTCAGAAGTGTGAAGAGCATAGGTCTGAAAATGCTGTCGCAGTATCAACGCTGGAAACACAGTCATGAGTAACAAATCCTCAACTCTCTAATTCCCGCCTGGCTGCCGAGGTCGCTTTATGCGCGTGAGTCGCCGCTTTGGTGTCCTTCTATCCACCGGGCGGCGGCGCTGGGCCTGCTTGGTCGTTGCCGAGCGTACCAGAAGCGCAGGGCCATGTGCGTCCAGTTCATGGGAGGCAGGAGGCTGCCGAGGGCCTTTGTGGCTTGCTCTTGACGTTGAAAGCTCCCGGGTAAGGGGTCTTTCACCCTCCTCATCCGTCTCCTAGTTGTCGCTCTCTTCTTCACTTATGTCCTGGGTGTCGTTTTCTTCGCTCTCCCTTTGTTGTGGATATCCTCATTGGCACCATCGTGGTTGCTCTCCTCATCGTCGATCAATCCTAGGTGTCCAATGTCGATATCGATGCTCCCATCCCGTTCCCTGAGCTCGGCTGCAATATGTCGCACTCGTGATGCCCGCTCTCTTGTTCTAGAATATCTGGGTCCAAGGACTTTGACACTGCCTTGATAAGCCTCCTTCGCAATCCCGAGCGCCTCTTGATAGTCTCCTTTGAGTTCCAGAAGCATGCTAGCCATTCCATGGACTTCAGTGTCTGAGGATGCTCTCGTCCCATCACACGCTCCCTTGCTTCAAGAGCTTTACGGCAATTCTCCTCAGCTTCATCCAGCTTTGCCTGTTTCCCGAGAATCTCGGCCAGAATCATGCGCATGTCGCTGATGACCGGATCATTTGTGCTTAGAGCCTCTTCCGAAGCTGTTAGGCCGCGCCTGCACCACGTTTCTGCCTCTTCGTAGCGCTCTAATGATAGTAGATTGGCGGCCACATTGAACACGTTGTCAAGAGTTCTTTTATCTGCTATGCCATACTGTTTCTCCGTCTCAGTCACTAGAAGCTGATACTCGGTTTGCGCAGTCTTGTAATCCCCACGAAGCCACATCAACCTAGCGAGTTTCGTGCGGATTTCGATGACCATGGGATGGTGGTATCCGTGGATACTCTCCATGCTCAGTAGCGCTGCGTGATAAAGTTGTTCCGCTTCTTCGTTCTTATTCTGTCCCGTCAAAGAGTTGCACAACTCCAAGATAATTTTGGCATTGGTCTTGCCACCAGGCCGGAGCTGTTTTCCTGCGATGGCCAAAGCTTGACGGTAGCACTCCTCCGCTTCCTCAAAACGTTGAAGATTTTGCAGGATGAATCCCAGCCAACGTGATGCCCTGACAACTTGTGAGTGTTCTGCTCCTCGAACCTTGATAATTCTATCGAGTGCCCGTCGAGCCGGGCCTTCAGCATCTACATAGTTTCCCTGATCACAGAGTTCTTTCGCCTGATCTGTCCACGCGGTGATGGTTACAGGATGGTCTGGTCCGAACTCAGGTCCGCTCTGTGGGCGATAGTCTTTCGGCATATTCATGAGATCCCACCAGCAATCCAGAGTTTCTTCGGCATCCGGACCTTGAACCGTTTCGGAGCCCTCCAATGCCCTCTTGTACTCGGCCTGTGCGTCAGCGAATCTTCGGGAATGTCGTAAGACCCGAGCGAGAGCACGATGCGCCCTACAAGTGAACTTGTGATTCGCACCAAACATCTCTTCGTGGCCTTCCACAGCTCGCAAAGCCAGTCTCTCTGCTTCTGCCAATTCACCGTCTCTGGCCAGATCGGTGGCCAGGTTGCGGACTGTTATCAACGTGTCTGGATGCTGCGGACCGAAAACTTTCTCTTGCAGTGTTAAGGTTTGCCAATCGAATTCTCTATTCGCTCTGCCGTTACTACTACGAGCCACTGCTAGGATCACCCTACATTTGAGTGTGTTTGCTGCTTCAGAACCATAGACTCTTTCCGATACAGCAAGCGCCTTTTGGAGAATGTCTTCCGCTTCCTCGCTTCTTCCTAGTTCGATCTACGAAAGTGTTAGCTAGCATGTCTGCAGAAAACAGTGATTACCCTTTGAACGGTCATCAGAACAGGGAATGGCTTTAGGATCTGGTTCACACAGCTGAGGTTCCGGCGAGCCATGTGCAAAGAACGTCAAGAGATCAATAACTCACAAGCACCACACCCAGGCCTTCTTGACATGATAGCGACGAAAGACTGTCGTGGCCTTCTGCAGCCTCGAAACCGCTCAACCCTTCACGGTACAACGTCTCTGATTCTCGAAATCTCCCAAGCTCGTTGAGCGACCACGCCATGTGCATTTTGGAAAGCAATGTTTGTATGTGTCCGGGCCCAAACACCTCTTCACATTCTGTGACAACTCTTTGAAGCACTTCCAACGCACCCGCGTAATCACCCAGATTACATAACCCGGTTCCCAACAGCCTACGTGTCAAGACGGCCTCTGGGCTCCGAGGACCTCTTGTGCTTTCACGAACTTCAAGCGCTCTGGTGGCATGAGAGTGAGCGAGCCTGTAGTTACCACGATATCTCACAAGGTAGCGAGTCATCGATTCAAGAAGCATGGCATAGTTCGTCTGGGCTTCGGCACCAAGGTCGCGAAAGGGCTGTGACACAAGGGCTTGGGCGTGAGGATACAGCGTCCCACAAACCTTCCACTCATGCTCGTCGAAGATCCTAGCGATCGTGTCGAGAGCTTTTTCTTGGTAGGTAAGCCGCGTTCCTTCGTGTTTTAGCCACCGCTGCACAGCGAAGTGCACTAAACGATGCACTTCGAAGCTCGTCTGACTCGTTTCGGATTGTATCAGAGAGAAGGCTTTAAGTGGTGCAATGGCAATCTTGAAATCGGTCTCTCGTTCGTCGTAGCGGCGCAGGAGAATCTCAGGGATAGACTGCCGATCTACGACCGCCATGATTGACATGATCTCCGCAGCCCTGGGATATTGTTTGCGAATCTTGTCAAAGGAGATCTTCCATGTCCTAAAGACTGAGTTATGGTTCTCGGAGTCTCTACGGATGTCGCCTGAGTCCTCGCTCAGCAGGTTCGCCATGTCAGAATTGTCGCCTTCAAGGAGTTCCACATAAGCAGCTAGGCTT
>JAKLMF010000636.1:0-12125 GCA_022813555.1 Botryosphaeria agaves | reverse complement strand
CTCTTGCGCGACGTATCTCTGCAGCAAGCGACGGATCTTTCAGGCTCGTATCGAAGCTCTGAAGAAGAACAAGGAGTTCAGAAAGACCGACGCTCAACAAGCGTGCAAGATCGATGTCAACAAAGCGAGCAAGCTCTGGACTGCATATGATAAGGTCGGCTGGTTCCGACGTGAGTTCTTCGAGCAGTATGTCTAAACGCTTTTTCGGCACATGCAACGCCTCTACTGTTCGGTTGTAGTCGGCATTGTTATAGATCTTCCTTAGACTGGCATCACGCCGCATCACGACTTGGGTCAACTACTTTGCATCGGTACTGGCGTCGAACCTTCACTATTTTGATTTGGTTTTCTGTGCATTTGCAGCTTCGCTGAACGGATGGGCATCGGTCGCTCGCTATGCTATGTGTAACGACTGGGAGTTCTCGTTTTCACGAATTCGTTGTCGACATGGACATGTGGATGGGACCGATGAGCGATTATATACCGCTCCATGTGGTGTTTCCTTTCGGGTTTTGGCTGTGCTTGTCCTCTCTACTCAGATACCCCATTATTACCCGACTCAGACTGTTCGGTCGGTGGTGCATTAGGACTACAAATTGTATTTACTGCTACGCAGGAGTAGCTAGGTCGTCAGTACACAGACAATGAACGTTGTGTATTCAGTGATATTCTGCCCACGAGTTTTCTCGTGAAACGCCTGAGGCGGCACGGTGATTCAGCTTATCGAGCATTTGCCAAACCAACCTTGCTGAGACATATGTGATCAACCGTAACCCTTGCTGTTTGTGAATCCGTGGAACGGGTGTGGCTGCGTCAGCCCCAGACTAAATTTGGATGCGGGCTGATCCGATCTCACTACTCTACTGTAACGTTAACCACCAATTTGCGGACTAGCGACACCCGCCTCCCTCCGTGCATCTACTTACTACATGCGCCCACTTCAGTCGTAGCAGGACACTCGCGACACAAAGTCGCGTAACAGTATACACCATGGCACAGACGCAGACAATACCGCATACGGATTCAACGGAGACTCAAGACACACGCGGGGATGAATCCAAGAAAACAAAGTCTAGGAGGCCTGCGAGTGCGCAATATCCCTGGTCATGTAGTGCTAGTGTACGATACTAATCTGTTGCCTTTGGACAGATACCGCCTTCCGCCAACAGCGACTCAAGGCCTGGCAGTACGCGCCCTTGTGTTCTCCTTCGAGCTCGGCGCCCCGTTATCATCGCTGACACCCGAACTTCAGGCCCATCCTAACTCCAAAGACCGTCCTCCCCCTATTCTTCGCCGTCGGAATCATATTTGCACCTATAGGTGGACTGCTTCTATGGGCTAGTTCACAGGTTCGTTCGCACTCGCTCAGCATCGGAGAAGACCACAGCTGAATATCCGCTTCGTTCAGGTTGAAGAAATCTCGATCGACTACTCTCACTGCCACGACCAAGCGCCGCTTCGGGAATTCGGGCCCATACCCTCGAGCCGTGTTTCAAGCCACTTCAAGCCTTCGAGTTACGGCAAGGGCACTTCGGCTCAATGGCAGCGAAACGACACAATGAAAGAATACGGTCCAGGCGTCAGTGTTAACTCGACCATATGCTCGCTTCGGTTCGATATCACGAATGACATTGGGCCGCCCGTCCTCTTCTACTACCGTCTCACGGATTTCTACCAAAATCACCGACGATACGTGAAGTCTCTGGATACGGAACAGTTGATGGGTAAGCCTAGGACATATGACGAGGTCCAGAGTGGGGGCTGCGATCCGTTGGAAGGAAATGACACTGTCCGCCTCCCGTATTATCCATGCGGATTAATTGCGAACTCGCTCTTCAACGACACTTTTGGGAGCCCTGTCCTCCAGAACACCAACAACGGCGCTGCTTCTGAAGCGTACAACATGAGCAACAAAGGCATCGCATGGGATAGTGACAAGGACCTTTACAAGAAAACCGAGTACAACAACGACCAGGCTCTGCCACCGCCAAATTGGCGATTGAGGTATCCCAATGGATATACTGACGACCAACCAATACCAAATCTGCAAGATGATGAAGCATTCCAGGTCTGGATGAGGACAGCCGGTCTGCCCACATTCAGTAAGCTTGCGCTAAGGAACGACAAGACTACGATGCGGGCCGGCAGGTATCAAATGGACATAGTTGACAGTATGTAATCTCCGCGACCATGGTGTTGGGACATGAAAGCACGCTGACCTTTCGCGTAGACTTCCCCGTCACTATTTACGGCGGTACTAAGTCGATCCTCATCTCCACGAGGACCGTTATGGGTGGCAAGAATCCGTTCCTTGGTATTGCGTATGTGGTTGTTGGTGGCATCTGCATAGTCTTGGGCGCGCTGTTTACTGCCGCCCACCTTATTAAGCCAAGGTACCCGCTTCCAGCCACGAACAAAGGAACCCCTTGCAGGAAAATGTCAACTAACGTGACATTTTTTTTTAGGAAACTTGGTGATCACAGGTATCTCACTTGGAACAATGAGCAGCCGAGCACAGCTACTACGACCGGGCGAAGTGTTAGAGCCGGCGATGCTGCTTAGTGTGACCCATCAACGAGAAATTTCTTCCGGTCTTCCGTTCGGATCTTGTATACATCGGCACTTGGCGTTCGGGATCTGGGTCAGCGTGCGGCGTAAAAACTCCGACATTGTGCAGTCTGGAGTATCCAATGTTTTACATGGTTGTAGTCAATTGTCCGTCTTTTCTCTCTGCAAACGTAATGGCTGTTCAGGTGTTCATGAGCAGGTGTTCGCATGTTCCTGCCTTGCCGAGCTGGATCTCAAGCCATCAAGCCATCACACAGCCTCTTTGTCCACCAAGAAGCCACCAAGAAGGTCACGATACTGATCAAACCCGCTTGCATCAGAAACACAATCAGTCTCTCTGGCCCAGAGGACGCCACTGACAGCTTCTCCGGCAACGACCCCAGCGTTGATCAAAACAATTCACATCAAGAAAGGAATCCAGACTGCCGCGATGGAACACGATATAAGCCGTACGATGCCGCTCACGACATCAGCTCAGAGCTCTTGGGCCTTCTCCACAACTCACCAAAACTGTGCAGGTTCAAGCCTGAAACAGCCGCCTGAAACTGCATTCCAGAGAAGCTTGACCACGCCTCAATCACACCAAGCATGCACCGCTCTCTCCTCCTTACCTCGCTCGGCTTCCTTGCCGCGAGGACGGCTGCACATGCCGCTCGCGGCCCCGAATTGACAAACTCCTCCACCTTAGCAGCTCCCTCCAACGCCTCAACCTACGACACCTCCTACAAGCACTTCGACTGCGGCACCGACGCCTCCCAAGCGCAAGCCCACTTCCTCGACGCCATCGCCTCCTTACACCAAGCCCACAAAGCCTCCGGCGCGCCCGGCGCCCGCCCCCGCACCGCCTTCCTCAAAGCGCGCCAGGGCCCCATCAGCGTCGACGCGTACTTTCACGTCGTCAGCAGCAGCGCGAAGAGCGGGCAGATCACGCAGGCGATGGCGGACGCGCAGACCGCCGCCATGAACACCGCCTACAACGCCCACAACATCCGCTTCAACCTGCTGCAGACGACCTTCACCGTCAACGACGCGTGGGCGGTCGGCGCCGGGGATGACGACGCCGCGATGAAGGCCGCGCTGCGCCAGGGCAGCTATGCCGCGCTGAACATCTATTTCCAGACGGATCTGGGGGGCAGTATTTTGGGCACGTGCACGCTGCCGGCCGACATTGGCGATGCGCCGGTCGAGCCGGGGGTCTATGTCGCGGATGGATGTAACGTCCAGGCGAACACGATGCCCGGCGGCACCGTGCTCGGGTATAACAGCGGCATGACGGCTGTGCACGAGACGGGGCACTGGATGGGGCTGCTGCACACGTTTGAGGGCGGGGATTGCGATGGCGAGGGGGATTTTATCGTCGATACGCCCGTCCAGATGAAGGCGACGGATGGATGCCCGACGAATCCCGTGAAGGATACGTGTCCGGGGAAGCCGGGGGACGATCCGATTCATAATTATATGGATTATTCGACGGATGCGTGTTATACGGGGTTTAGTGATGGGCAGGTGGAGAGAATGACGCAGATGTGGGCGGTTTATCGGAATGGGCGGTGATGGTTGTGATGTGTGATGGGGGTTTCGTGTCACTGGGTATGGTTTGGGTTTAGGGTAATACGCTTGTATATGGACATGGTCTATTCTTTTTGAATATATTGGGATTTCATCTTTCACATCTTTTCGAATGTCGTGGCATACGCACCGCTGTCAGGAGAGTAAAAGGTACAGGGGCATACTGGCCGCAGCAAACAATATTCAAGAGAGGTCCCAGTACTTCAAAAGACATCGAGCCCGGAGTTACCTCTCGTGCGACGTGAGTAACGGCTTTGTCTTGCCTGCTCTAAGACATCTAACACGACCCTGCACCCGCCAGCATTACCCTAGGGAGAGACAATAAGTGAGACAACAAACAGCGCCGGAAGTTTCCTCCTACTCATTCACCAACCGCGTGCAACTGCCTCTTGCCCTCAGCCACGGGGAGCCCCATCTGGAGCAGAAACAAAGGACATCTGTGTAACTCGAGCCTGATCCTGCAGTCTGGACCCGGGAGATAGGTCTAGGCACGTACGAGGCTGTGGGTTTCATTCCGCACAAGGAACGTGGATTCACTGACAAAGGGGGGCGTGGGTCGTGCATTGCACCCTTGCCATCACCACCGATATGAAATCTTCCGCTTTCTTTATGAATGTGAGAAAACGGGGGGATGTTACCGGGAGTACGATTTAGAGGACCGTGTCTGGTATTTTGACACTGCGGATGTGATTGCTTAACGTGTGAGATGAACGTCGAATCATGGAAGACGCATGTTTATAACGAGCAAGCTGCTGGACTCGTTCCGCTGGAAATTAATACAAGTGAATATGACACGTTGTAGACCGAGTGAAATCAATGGTGAATACACGCAGACGGGACCTGTTTGTTCTTGGGCATGCACACACCAAGGTTAGAGATCTCAGTCACAAACGAGCAATGACGAACCCGAGATGTCGAAACCAATTGAAATTCCGTTCGGCTTTCCGCGAAGCTATAGCAGAAAAGGATACCAAGCAGCGAACTCGACTTTCAAGTTGCCACGGATATCCGTGGGCTGGACACAATATCCATAGAAGACTTGACACCTTGTTCGGAATGAGAGAAGACCCGGTGGCGACTTTACCTGGATGCCATACTTTTCGCCAGCGGATGTTATCGCATTCCTCTTTCAACAATTGGTCGTGCAGTGGTCGGATATGAACTAGCACTGGACACGCGCGGGCCAGTGATACTTCAACGTCGCCGCAATGGGACATTGTGTTTCAGTCCAGCATGGACAGGTTGATTACAGTTGATTCTCCGTCAAGAGGCGGGCTTCGCGCAAAGCGTACGCAGAGGAATCTATCGGTCTCTCGGAGCATGGGATCGTGAACTTGGATTCCATTAGCGGCGATGTCATAGCCTGGTCGTAGTGATGCCGTCTCACATGTCCAACACCCAGCGCCTATCACAATCATATCCACATGCTATGCATACAACCTCCTTTACAAACGCCAATCAACACCGTCCCACTCACAGCGCAAGGCGGTCAAAAACACCAGCGCTCCCACATCACCACAAACCTCCCCCCACCCCCACAACAACAGTCCCCATCAAAACTCCCACCCCCGCCCTCACCACCCTCCCAGCCCCACTCCTCTGCTCATCCAAATAATACACCGCGCCCGGGAAATTACACCTCGGCTCCCCCTCCACCCCCACCCCCTTCCGAAACCCATAGCTCTTCTCCAGCCCGCCCCTACCCTTACTCGGACACGCAAACCCAAGCGCCGCCGGACAGCTCTGCACGAGCGCATAGCACAAGTCGTCGCACGGCAGGAGCTCCTTGTACGGGCCAGGCTTGATAACATCATCGACGAGTTGATTTCGGGGTGAGTTCGTCCACGCCTGTCCGGCCAGTACCGAGGCGTTAGTTCTCGCGGCCGCCGCTGCACCGTCGTCATCGCCGCCATCAGCGACGTCGCCGCTCCTCTTATTCGCAGTGGCGGCGCTCGGGTCGCTCAGGCTTACCGCCGCGAAGTCCAGCGCGCTGCCGTTCGGAAACGTGACGCCGGGGTAGATGTTGCGCGGCATGAGGTACGGCTTTGCCGGCTTGTCGGGGTCCGGCGCGGCGAAGTCGGCGCAGCGCGGGATGGTGACGGAGCAGAGCCATGTCTTGTAGTCTCGCGCGCAGTCTGTGCAGTTGCGCGCCAGGCTGTATTGTGCCGTGTTCGTTGTGTTGCATGGGATCTGCTGGAGGCTGTAGTTGAAGGCCTTGTAGTATTCTGCAGCGGCGCTGTCGTAGAAGGCGGCGAGG
This sequence comes from Botryosphaeria agaves, assembly GCA_022813555.1. Lineage (NCBI taxonomy): Eukaryota > Fungi > Ascomycota > Dothideomycetes > Botryosphaeriales > Botryosphaeriaceae > Botryosphaeria > Botryosphaeria agaves. Next base: position 5,731 of record JAKLMF010000636.1, on the reverse strand, counting down.
TCGGCGGCGCTGGTGCTGCCGTTCGAGGGCACGCTGTATGCGACGGAATCGCAGAAGGGGAGGTCGAAGATGAGTTGGCAGTTGGTGGTGGATTTGGTAGTGAAGGTGCGGGCGGGCCAGACGGAGCCGCCGCCGCGGATGACGGTCGCGCCGGAGGAGGTGGAGTTGCCGGACATGGCGAGGATGGCGGTGTAGGTGGTGCTGCTGTTGAGGCCGCGGATGTAGAACTGCTCGCGCACGTTGTTGCCGAGGCCGCGTTGGGTCATGCTTGCGTTGGAGATGACGACGCGTTGCTTGTCGAGCTGTTGGAGACCGCAGTAAGAGTTGCGGAGGCCTTGGACAGCGGTGTTGTTCTGGTTGAATACGAAGACGTCAAAGGGCCAGAGAATCGGCTGCGGCGCGGTCGGGGAAATGAAGTCCATCCATTTATCGATGGTGTCGTTCGTCTCGGGTGTAGTCAGATTGTCTGTTGTGAGCAAGGCCGAATTGGTGTCGCTGTCAACGAGGTACAGAAAGGGGTTATCTGAGTTTTGTGTGTACGATGCATGGAAGGGTGCATCGATCGAAGCAGCGAGCTCGTAGTTCCACACACCGGAAGACAAGGTGCTTGGGAGAGCAGGCGCAGACACACTAATGAAAACACCTCCTGTCGCATTGACCGTCCAAGTCGCGAATCCCTCGACCAGTGGAACCACTTGCTGTTCGAGCGTCGACTTGTCAGGCCCGGGCTTCGTATTATTTGCCGATTGTGAGACGTACAGCGTGAGCTGAGGCGGCTCGCCAGTCCCAGTGCCGTTCAGCGGGGGTTGGGAACAGACGTTGATCGAGATGTAGACGGCCCGCCAAGGTTGAGACTCAGTCTGCCGCTTTCCCAGCTTCTGACCCGCATCATTGTCCGACCCGTCAGCCACCACAGCTGTCAAGTTGATACCCGGCAGCTGCGATGGAAGTCCTACACCCGGCACACCATGGGAGCCCCATAACGTTGCATTCTCGAAGACGTAGTAGTTCGTAGAGCCGGGTTCAATGTTGAGCTTGTCCGGAGAATTGTTTACTAGCGCTTGTACTCCATCTGCTGCTCTGCCAATAATACCTCTGTCAATGCCTATGAACTCGGCCTCGTATCTCGTGTACTCTTCACCGCCATCTCGCCTTATTCCGTCCAGATGACTCCCATAGAATGCTTCCTCCCGAGCTAACCGGTGATGATTGTGGTCTTCGGAAAGTACAGAGTCCAGCTCGGCTGCATAGGCGAACTGTGGTAAAGAAAGAGACACGTAGATAACTATAAGGACTAGGAAAGCTCCGAGAGAGGCTACGAAGCGCGATTGGAGAGGCGTAAGCTTGGGGAACTGCATCGCGACAGTGGACGAGAGGCGCTGAGGATAGCGCGGCCTGCCGCGCGGGAGCGCGCAGAACCGCTTCGTAGGCTTCAGCAGATGAGAGCTAAGCCGTTCTTAGAAGGCCATGATAGAGGACAGCGGGCGGTAGTTGGTGAATAAGCGCAAGCCATGATCTTGATCTGGTGTACAGTCTCAACAAGTTGATGGAGGTCAATCTAATGCCAAGGCCTCCGCTCCACCCTTGGAACTCTCTTCCGCTTCGTGGAGTGAGATAGCATTTGGGGAATCTCAAACCAAGATGCCAATCTGTAGTGTTTAGGAAGGCCAAGAAACCAAGTCACAGTCCGGGGGAGGACAGTCTGAAAATGCTGCGTCAGTTCATGAAGGTCGTTGGCTATAGACATGAACAGAAAGATGAAGAGTCAAAACACTAAATGACTAGTCCAGACGACTACGGAGGACAACCTCAAGGTTGAACAGCACATTTGGTGAGAAGGTGCAATCGCGAGGTTGTGCATTAAACTCAGCTAGTTGGTATTTAGATTGAGGTCTCATCTCATCTTGGATGTCCCCTAGTATCTCCTTGCCCAACGGCGGATAGAATACAATACAAGAACTACTACAGAAATGGACTACATCGTAGCCAACCCTCAGCGCCAGAAATTTAGAGGGCCGCCAGATCAACGAAACTCAGCAATGCTCATACCTGCAGAAGAAGCGGCAGGCAGCGACATACGAAAGTAGTGAAGCGATAGGGATACCGTGAGGCCTTTGCGCAGGCTCGTCTTCGAACGATGGCGATTACAGCTTTGCCTTGGCCCCCCCCTCAGCCAGCACCTCCGCATACAGCGCGTCAAGATGCTCGCGGTATTTCCTCGCCGTCTGCACCCGCTTGAGCTTAAGCCTGAACAATGTTGTTAGCATCGCCTCCCCAAGACAACAGTGAACCACTTACGTCGGCGTCAAAAGCTCATTCTCAATCGTGAACGGGTCAATCATCAACCTGACCGCCCTAACCCTCTCATAAGAATTAAACTTATTCTTCTTCCCCACCCTATCCAACTCCCTCAACGCCGCCTTCCTCACCCTCTCATCCCCCGCCGCCTCCTCCAACCCCTTCAAATCCGCCGCCTCAAACGGCCGCCCCAGCACCTTCCCCGCCAGCACCGCAAACCCATCCGGCGCCACCCCAAAAATGCCAACGAGGTGACTCTGGTGCGAGTCGCCATGCACGTACGCCGTAGCCGCCCACGCACAATTCGCAAGATACACGTTCTCGATGCGCTCGGGCGAGATGTACTCGCCGTGCGCGAGCTTGAGCACGTTCTTCTTGCGGTCAATGATCTTGAAGCGACCCAGCTCATCCACACTACAGACATCCCCCGTGTGGAACCAGCCATCCGCATCCACAGCCTTGGCCGTCTCCTCCGGGTTGCGGTAGTACTCGCGGAACAGCGTCGGCCCGCGGAGCAGCAGCTCGCCGCGCGGGTGCGGCGCGTCGCTGGTCAGGTACTCCATGTCCGGGACGTCGGCGAGGCAGGCTTCCGTGGCCGGGCCGAGGGCCCCGCAGTTGCCGGCGCTGAAGTCGTTCTCCAGCTGCGCGAGCGCGACGGCGTACGTCTCTGTGAGGCCGTAGCCCTGCAGGAAGTTGTTGGCGAACACGGTGCGCAGGAACTGGTGCAGCGATGGGTCCAGCGGCGCCGAGCCGGACACCATGGTCCTGCACCTGTCCAGCCCGAACGCGGCCGCCGCCTTGCGCGACCAGATGCGGTCGTACAGCGCGTGCCGGTTCGCGCCAGGCTGCGGCTTCGGGTCGTTCATGGCGGCCAGCTTGGTCGCGACGATGTGCCTGCTGAGCGCGCCCTTGACGCCTGGCTGGGCGACGGTGGCAGCCTTGAGCGCGGCGCCGAAGCGGTTGTACAGGCGCGGCACGCCCGTGAAGGCGGTCGGCCGGAGCAGCTTGAGGTCGTCGACCAGCTCGGCGACGTTGCCGTGGAAGTAGCCGATGGCGGAGCCGGCCCAGAGCGCGCTGTGCTCGCCGTTGCGCTGGTAGATGTGCGCGAGCGGCAGGAAGGAGCAGATTACGTCGGCGGAGGTCTGCTCGACGGTGACCATGGCTGTGCTGGTGGCCGCGACGGCGTTGGCGTGGGTGAGGACGACGCCTTTGGGATTGCCGGTTGTGCCGGAGGTGTAATTGATGGTGATGATGTCGGAGGGGAGTGGTGGGTTGTAAGGGAGCGGAGACGCTTCGCCGGTGGCCTCGACGTCCCGGATATAGTGGATTGCAATTCCTAAATCCTTGGCTATCGAGTTGAGCAGATCACCTTTTGACTGGCCGGGAAGCTCGCCATTACTGAGGGGGTCAAGCGAGATGATGAACTTGAGAGTGGGTAAACGAGGTTTTAGCTTCAGCAGGGTGGGGATGTGGTCCAGAGAAGTCACCACGCAGGCCAAGCTAGCATGATTGATGATGTACTCGGTAGTATCCGGGCCAAGAGTGTCGTATATCGACACGCTGAAGAGGCCCTGGGACATGCATGCCAGGTCTGTCTGATCTCAGCAACATGCTCTTCTCCCAATCTTTGTGTTGTCAAGGATTTAAAGAGCATACCAGTCAGCTGCCACTCAGGCCGGTTCTGACACCATATTCCAACACCATACTTCGGGTCCGTAACCCCAGCCTGCTTGTGCAAGTGAACTAGTCCGCTGCCAAAATTTGCTCTTCTCCTTTGCACTGTCTGATAGTCTTGCCATTCGTAAGGTCCAAACGTCTTCGTTGCCGGGTCGTATGGGCGGTGGCCGAGGCAGCGGTTGGTTGGGACGGCTTTCGCTGTAGGCGTAGTGTATCAGCCTGGAACGAACAAACAGCTGAGATGAGCTTTACCAGTAGACTCGAAGAACTCATGAGCAGTGGCAATCTAAATGGCGCCATCAGCAAGCTTCTGACGTCCATAAACCTCCCATTCATACCGAAGGATCGAGTGAGGTCATTAGCTCATCCACAAACCGCCAGTGCCTATAGACCGCGCTCCTCCCTTCCTTCTGGGATCCAGGCAAGGCGACGCTGTAGGCAGCCCCAGCCGGCGGGGGCACCTGAAATTCCTTTGCACGTTCTGTTGCTAGAGAACGGAGCCGCACCATATTTGCGAATTGAATGTACGAAAAGAAGTAGCGATTAAAGCTGGCTGGTTGGTTTCCGCAGGATGAACAGTATTACTGGCAGTAATTAAGCCCTGATGAAGGACAAACGCAGAAAGCCAAGAGGAGAATCTGCTCAAGGCTAAACATCAGCTCCAGCTTTAAGATCCGCCCTTTCGGCGTCGCCGAGGTGGCCTTACCTAGCGGAAGCACGGCGGTCCACACACCACTACAAGACACGGCAGAGATCCCTACAAGTACACAAAGGGAGCCCCGTCTATGTCTACGAACGAAGGCAAACAGTCTATTATGAGGGAAAGGGAGTGACTGCGAGAGCAAGGGAAGCAGTTCAAGACACGCGACCCAGGCGCAAGGATGCTCGTAGCACGTCCGACCTTCCTCTCGGTTGCCTCGGTTCGGCGTTTGTGCAAGCCAAAATCCGGGGGCGGAATCTAGATGATCCTGTCAGAAACTGTGGCTTTTAAATGATATTATGGTCATTCGAGAGAAACACTCGAATATGTGAGCTTCTTGTTAGAGTGTTCCCTTGCGAGTGAAGGGCAGCAGAAGCAAGGCAGCAGGAGTCATGGCGTTCATGTTTTCTGGGTGTCACCCATGAATCATCACATGTCGTTGTTAAAAGGGCTGCGGGATGGATCGCGCATGTGGCTGCGGCTCAATTGTCCATGCCCGGTCATATCTCCGCCTTTCGGCATGCCGCGGCAACAGCTTCTCGAAAGCCGATTTGCGCATGTCCGAGTGTTCGACGGCAACGAAACTGGAAGCTCACCTGCACGACCCCCATGGGGAAGCTCTGGTATGCAGGTGTTGATCTGCCCTCTTTTGGAACTACAGAGGTGGTTTACATCGGACCTTGATACTAAGGCGTTCTACGCTTTTGAGACTAATATAGATACTGGCCGGTTGATCCACGGCCTGGCGGCTGTTACCGCAGTACAGCTACGCCTAGGACACTGTTCACTATCCAAAACAACATCCTCGTCAAGACCCCATCCACCCCTGTTTTCGATGAGCTGCCCTCGAACGTTGCAGGAGTTCCTGAACCGCTTGCGCCACTCGCCGCAGCAATACCTCCTAAGCCGCTAACAATATATCCCCCGAGTCCTGCCGTCGAACTTGAGCCTGCATCTGTTGGCACAGCAGGCAACGTAATCCAGAGGTTCTGCCGCCGTGTTCAACACGAACCGTGTCAATCTTTAGCCACCGCTAAACCGTATATAGCTGAATAC
>JAKLMF010000635.1:0-12126 GCA_022813555.1 Botryosphaeria agaves | reverse complement strand
ACTTCGTACCGGGATCTGAGAAGGAAGAACCTCATGCTCGGTTTCATGGCACCATCTCAATCGATCTTCCGCCGGACAGGCCACACATCCAACGAACGGGTTATTCTGGTTGGAGGACGAAGGACAGGGGCGCAACAATGTTCGGGAAGTCACTGTGGGATCTTGGCCCTTACGGATACATTGGTCTGCGCGTCAAATCTGATGGGCGGAGATACTTCGTGAACGTCCAAACCGAGTCCATCGTCCCCACCGATATTCATCAGCACCGTCTATACACTCGAACGCCTGGAGAATGGGAAACCGTTTACATAAGTGTCGGCGAGTTTGTACGGACGAATCATGGCATGGTCGTCGAGCCGCAGCGAGAGATGCTTACCGATAAGGTCCGCACGATTGGCATGAGCTTGATTGACAGGGTGCCTGGACCGTTCGACTTGAGCATTGCCAGGATCTGGGCTACGACTCGTTCGAGTGAGGAGGAGAAGAGAGAGGACCACAGTTCCGAAGGGTTAAAGACTTTACAGAAGGGCCTCAAGCCTGAACACGCAGAGAAAGCCGAGGCTCCGAAGCTCGAAGGCATGCCCTAGTGCGGATGTTCAGGTTCGGGCGTCCGGTGTTACAGTACCGATTACAGCGATGACAAACAGTAAGGTGAACGCATGATCCAGGCAGGTTGAGAGTGCTGGACTGAGTTTGGTGTTCAGAAGAGGAGAGGGTCACTGGATTCACAGGTCATTTAGCATTGGGGAGCCACGTGGAGGGCGCTGTCTGGGCTGGTATATTTTGGCGCTTCTGTAGTTAAATTGCAAAGCTGTTTGTGCCCTTGACACTGGTGCATTCCATTACTTGATCAGTCACGTGACCACGTGTGACCCTGTTCTCTTCCTAACCACGGACATATCTGGTTGTCGAGGTTGTCTCTCCCATCAAAACCTGAACTCCAGAACGAGCAGCAAGATCTTCAACGCACACCCATCATTGAGGCGCCCATGCCTGGTGACCCTTTTCCAATTGCGCGTATTCCCGCATCTGATGATTGAAGCGCGTCTTGCATTCCATGCGCGCACTCACACTTCTCAATTCCACAAAGGACTAGTCAGTCCACTCATACAAACATGCCACGTTACCTGACGCCTTTCAAAATCAGTTTGCTCGTCCTAATTAAGCTCTATTGTGATTCGGTCGTCCCAGACTCAGCAGTAATACCTGTTCTTGCCTTTGTTGTCTCTCATGTAGTTCCCTCTACAACACCTTCGAATATATCACAAGGTGCCGGCACCTCTCCCAGCCTCAATCCATCAATCCACGACTTCGAAGCTGTCACGAGCGAACATGCTTCAAGCGTACCTGGCAGAACGCTGTTGGATCTGTTCCTAAAAAAGTTATGGATGATCAATTCATTGGACTCCCTACATGTCTTCTTCAACAGCTTGCCCAGTGTACTTGCAAGAACACGAGAAGAGCCTCAGCGAGAGGCAGAAGCCGGTGTCAGCCCACCGGCTAACCGGATCCTCCTATCCCGAACGTCACCTCTTGGTGCCTTCGTCCGCCGTGCTCAGTTGGAATTCACACGCTTGCAATTTCATGACTCTGTCAAGCTGTGGAATGCCTTCCTGAAGTTCAAAGGACCGACAGCAGCAACATGGGCGAAACGAAACTCTTCAGCCTCTTTTATGAGCTTCGATTCAAATATTGTTGATCTCGGGCTCAACGCCGGAGACGCATTGCTTACTGCTGCGTACGGGGACCTGCAAGACATGGATGGCTCAGAGGAGATGGTCAGTACGGACGACATTGAAAGGATGCTAGAATTCCAGGTCGAAAGACTGCAGAGTATGCTATATCCCAGGAGTCTTCGTGGATCCAGCTAACACGCGCAGAATACGGCAATCGAGTCCCAGACGACATGAAGGCGCAGTTTCGCAACATTTTTGGTGCATCCGCCACCATGCCAAGCCTATCACACTTCGTCCGGTAGGAACTGCGGAACTTCATCGGAGAGCATCTGCTAAGGTGAGCTACAGGTTTTTCGATGCGTGGAGGGCGGGTGACTACGCATCCTCCTTTGAAAACCTCCACCGCTATTTTGACTACACCATGCAAACTCGCGACAAGACATACTATCAATATGCTCTGCTCCACATGGCCGTGGTGCAAGCCGACTTTGGCTGTTTCGCCGAAGCGATAGCTGCCATGAACGAGGCCATAGCCACAGCCAGAGAGAACCAGGACATGAGCTGCCTTAACTTCGCTCTCAGCTGGCTCAATCATCTTGGCAACGCATATCCGAGGCAGATGAAGGGCACTGGGTACGGAGGAATGGTGGGTTCCGAGAAGGACGGTCTGGCCTTCTTGAAAACAAAGGCCAAGGAAGGTCGAATGTGGAGCTTGCTGAGCGCGACACTGCTGAGCGAAGCCAAGGTGGAGTTATCAAAGGTGGGTCTTACTGCAGACGTTGGTGCATTCCAGTCACTGACTGTTCGGAAAGGGCGAAGGCATCCCTCGCGCTTTCGAGCATATATATCAATCTGCTCATCTCAACATCACATACAACTTACAGAGCGCTGTTCCTGTCCAGCTTTTGATGCAGTCTTCATTGTACGGCAGATTAGGTAACTTGACGCAACGCATTGAATCTCGACATCTGAGATGTTACTAACGGGCGTTCTCGTAGGTTTGCATCGCTTGTCAACAGGCTACTGCAACATACTCCTTCATTGCTATCAAGACACTTCGCCAACAGAGGAGACCTTGCGAGCCTTGTGCCGCAACGCGTGGAGTGTGAGTCTCTTCTCCATGCGAAAAGGGTATTTTTCAACTAACCCCGACACAGTTTGCTCAACAAGGCCAATACGACCGAGCAATGGCTCTCCTCAGCAGCATCGACCCCGACATCCTCCGGACCTTGAGGTCCTATCAGTTCATAACCAGCTACTCCCGCCTAATCAAGCTCCGAATGGCACTACGGCGGTACGTCCCCCAGACCGCCCACCCAACCCCCCTCCCACAACCACTGACACTCCACAGCATGGACACCCTCACCTCCTCCCACCTCCTGCACGTCCTCAAATCCTCCGCCCTCCCGGACCCCGAACTAACCTTCCAGCTCACCCTCCTCGAAATCGATCACCACACCCGCCTCGGCTCCTTCCAAACCGCCTTCAACAAGCTCGAAGACTTGGCGCTCCGCCTCAAAGAGGACGACGCGGACGTCTACCAGCGCATGCACCTGCTCACGCAGAAGGCGCTGCTGTTCGCCCGGTGCAGCGAGCCGCAAAAGGGGTTCTCGGTTGCGCTGAGGGCGGCGAGTCTGGCGCATGGTGCGAGGGTGATGCCGGCGCTGTGGGAGGGGATGGCGGCGGTTTGTGGGATTCTGGTTGGGCTGGAAGAGTGGGGGGCTGCGCGGAGGGTGTTGGATGCTGTTATTCCTCAGGTGAGTGCGGAACGTTTTGGGTCAGCGTTAATGCTCTTCCAAGGGTTGGGCAGTGTGGAAGGCAGGCTTGATTGACTTCGGTCTGGTGGTCCTTCGAGAGCAGGGCTGGAGTGGAGTGTGTGGGTGTACCAGCTGACGCTCGTCAGGCTATCGAAGGCGGAGACTTGGCGCTTTGCGCGCAGATGTACTCGTGCCAGGCGGATGCTTGGATGGGCATGGCGGGTCGCGAAGCGGAAGCGTCGCAGCAGCAAGCAGACAAAGTCAGCAGAGCGGAAGTCTATGTTGATCGGGCCGCGGCGCGTGAGTCTGCCACTATCCCTTCTCGTTCGTTCCTGCTTTAGTGGCTGATGTTGGATGCGCTACAGTGTACCACAGCATCGAAGACGTGAGAGGCGAGTGCGAGATGATTGCGAAGAAAGCTCTCATCGCGCGGCTGCGAGGTGATGTGAAGCTGGCGAATGAGTGTGCGGAGCGGTATCTTGTGGTGCATAGTCGCACTGTGGAGCGAGTAGGGGATGAAGACAGCACAGGTGACTCCTTTGAGCCTTGAATGAGTTGAAATCGAGGTGGTACCGTGGGTCGAATGCAAAGGTCAACAGGAGCCTCGTGAGCAATCGCTCTTCCTCCTGCATGTCGCAGGGAGGTACTGCAGAGCCGGGATCGTCCGACTGCGTGGGGTATCGTTCTTGTCAATGACGGGCAGTACTGGACTGGAGATCATGGAAGAGCAACTAAGGCCGCAGAGACGGCGTGGATGGACAGAGCCCTGCACCTGAGCTACTTGCTAAAATGGAGCGAGAGAGCGTATTACTGTGTAGATACAACCTCGTCGAGATACCAAATAGTGCATGCATGTTTGCTGCTAGCAAGACAAGTCGGAGGATGCTCTAAATGGATGATGTTCATGCACTGATTGAACTGAGCGACAAGTGACACACGGACTGCTGCCCTCGATCCTGAATGAAGACTGAGAGCGCAGTGAGGTTTAACATAACCTCATATATTTCAAACTAGATCTATTGATGAACCCACACTCATGTATAGTTTGCGCACAAACGCGCAGCTTTGTGTCGAAACCCATGTAAAACATGATCTGTTCAGAGCTTTAGCGACAACGGAACTGCTGCAGGCAGGCATCAGCCTCACACAACGTTGGAGAGTACATAAAACGGCAACATGCACTATTCTCAGCAGTCGATCACTTGACATCAGCATTTCACACATCACGCAGACGGTGTATTGACATAAGAATACGGATTGAAAGAGCAATTCAGTGTTGACACAAGCAGAATCCCGTCTGCATGCCTTCTCAAAGCAGGCCCCACTCACAGCTACCAATCCCTTCATGCCCTCAACAAACAACTGTGCCTGACTCCTCATTCTCTAACCCTCATTCTTCTTGTGGTGGTTAACCTTATCGTTCCAAAAAAGCGTCTGTCCAGCACACACACACGCATTAGCACAGCACACAATAATGCATTAGCAGCGAAACCCATCATCTCAAATCACAGATCCTCCAAACTCCAAACCTCAAACCCAGCTTGCTTCTGCTTCAAATTTACTTCAATCTTCACTCATGCACTGACTGACCTTATCCCCATCCCCCCAGAAATACATCTTCGTCCGGAGGTTCTGGTACGGATACTCGGGCCTCTCGTCTGGTGGCGGCTCGTGCGCCACGTGCTCCCAGTGCTCGTTCCACAGCTTGTAGGCGTTCGCGGCCGCGATTAGGAGGCACGGGACCACGACACTGTACAGCAGACCGGGTCAGCTCAGTCCTCGTCCTCCGCCAGCCGACTCAGCGGGCATTGATGGAGGGCCGGTATGGGGGACGTACTAGATCGAAAGTTTGCGCCAGAGGTCTGCTTTGTGCGTCAGTCACGTCTTTCCCCAGAAATAGGAACACATTGCGAGTTATGGGTTGTGGGTTGCGGGCAGTGGTAAATGGGTAGGTACGCACCGCTAGTGTCAGCAGCATGCTGCTTCACAGCCGCCCGCTCGCGGTTAAAAGCGTTGTCGGCCGCGCCCTGAAGCCCGGACTCGCCGATGCCGTGGGAGGCATAGGTGCGGCGGAGAACGGTGCGCGGGGCGGACTGCGCAAGGCGACGAGTGAAAGCTCTCTGGGCGAGCATTGTTGTTGTGTGTTATCAATTGGGGGTTGTCAGGTGAGTGGCATCGGGTACCAGATGGGGTGGTGTGACGGGTGAGGTTGGAGCTCCAGCTTGGTCGGAGGACGGAGGAACCCGGCGCTCCGGGGCTTCGCGCGGACGTCATGTTTCGAGATGATCGACGCGGCTCGAGGTATCAGCGTTGAAGGGCGACGGGCTTCACAACGAAGGATGCAGAGGGGCTGAGGGCTGAGTTGGCACAGGACGAGCCATGAAGCGGCGGAAACGCAGATGAATGTCGACATGGGCCTACGCATCACCACGTGGAATGTCAATGGCATCCGCAACCCGTTCGGGTACAAGCCATGGAGCGACAAGCGCACCTTCGACGCTATGTTCGATATCCTCGAGGCGGATGTTGTCATTATGCAGGAGCTGAAGATCCAGCGCAAGGATCTGAGGGATGATATGGTGCTTGTTCCGGGGTGGGACTGCTATTTCAGTCTGCCCAAGTATAAGAAGGGTAAGAGTGGCGGTTCCGCCCGAGTCTATTGCGGAGAGATGAACGGTGAAGCTGATTGCATGACAGGCTATTCAGGTGTCGGTATCTACACTCGTCAATCAGTCTGCGCGCCTATACGGGCGGAGGAAGGCCTGCTCGGGGTCCTGTGTCCCCCCGATTCCTCCACACCCTACCGCGAGCTACCGCCAGATCAATCCATCGGCGGATACCCGACAGACGAACAAGTCGCGCAGCTCGGCGTCGACCCGGCTCTGCTGGACGCGGAGGGCCGCTGTGTCGTGCTGGAGTTCCCGGCTTTCGTGCTCTTCGGCGTCTACAGCCCGGCAAACAGCAACGGTCTTCGAGATGACTTCCGGTACGGCTTCCTCGGCGCGCTGGATACGCGGATACGGAATCTGGCTGCGATGGGGAAGAGGGTCATCTTGACGGGCGATCTTAATGTGTCGAGGGAGGAGATTGACACGGCGAGTGCAGAGGAGACGATCAAGAAGGAGGGGATGACGCACGAGGAGTATGTCTCAACGCCGAACAGACGCATCTTCAATCAGCTCTTGGAGGGTGGCGAGGTTGTGGGTGAGAGAGATGAGGGGAGGGAGAAGCCTGTGCTTTGGGATATCTGTAGAGGATTCCATGAGGGCAGAAAGGGCATGTACACGCACTGGGAGCAGAAGATCAATGCGAGGCCGGGCAACTTCGGTTCGAGGATTGACTACATCTTGTGCAGCATCGAGATGAAGAGCTGGTTCTGCGAGTCGAATATACAGGAAGGGCTGATGGTAACTGTCTCGACACCCCATTTGCAGAAGTCATCACAGCTAACGTCCAGCAGGGTTCGGACCATTGCCCAGTCTACGCTGTCATCAAGCAGAGAGTCTCTTACAAAGGTCAGGAGGTCGACATCCGTGACATTATGAACCCAGAGGGCAGGTTTCAAGATGGGCAGAGAATGAGAGACTACACTGTGAAGGACATACCCGGGTTTTCTGGGAGACTACTCCCGGAATTCGACAAACGACGCAGCATAAAAGACATGTTCATCCGGAAGACGCCCCTTACAGCCAGCCAAAGCACAGCGAACGGTGTCGCAAAGCCAGTTGCACCTTCATCCTCGAGTTCCACACAAACGAGCGCCGCTGCTGCGCTCAGTTTCGGACCAGAAACCGCTCCGCTGTCGGCGTCCACTTCCTTCGCGACAGAGAACTCCTCGACTAGCGCATCGAAGCCCGCAGACGCCCCTCAGAAGAGGAAGGAAGCACCCGCCACCTCGATCGCAAAATTCTCCAAGCGCAGCAAATTGAACGCACCACCCACATCCTCCGCTCCACCAGCAAGAGGCCAGCAAAGCCTCAAAGGCTTCTTCAAGCCACAACCCACCGCACCAAGTACCCACACCGCCTCTCCCACCATTTCCTCCCTAGCCGCCACGCCATCCCCAAAGAACCAACCCCGTCCTTCAACTCCACCACCCCCCACCGCCGCCACCGCCATCGCCGCACCCCAGACCCCCGACCCAGCCCTTCAAACCCCACAGCCGTCCTCTCGTCCATCGCAACCCCCGACCCAGACAACACCACTCCGGTCAGAATCTCCAAAGACGAACCCGTCCGCCACGACACCCCATCCCGCCATCGACACCTCCCCAACCGTCCACGACCCCATCGTCGCGAAAGAAGGCTGGGACAAACTCTTCACCAAGCCCGCAGCGCCACGCTGCGAGGACCATGGCGAGCCGTGCATCAGTCTGGTCAGCAAGAAGAAGGGGTTTAATTGCGGCAGGTCATTCTGGATGTGTGCCAGGCCGCTGGGGCCGTCGGGCAGTAAGGAGAAGGGGACGCAGTGGCGGTGTCGGACGTTTGTTTGGGCGAGTGATGTGGGTGGAAGTTGAGGATGAATTAGGATGGCGATAGTCCTGTGCATTGAGTGCGTGCATCGAGCCAGCCCTGGCCATAAATTGAAGCGTACTGAAAAGACTCTTGGGCTCCGAATCGTGATGTGCACCTCACACTAGAGGCCGAGCAAGCGTATAAAGGCATGTCCGCCGCCGCACGGAAGGGGCGGAGGACATCCTCAAACTACACTGACCCCGGTTGTGGAGGGCAGAGGGGATGGGTGGGGGTCTGAGGAGGATGGAGGACCCGATTGTCGCGACGAGAAGAGCGCTGACGGGTTGTGTGAAGCGGTGTAGGCGGTCATGTCGGGTTACGACCGGATGGCGAACCGGGTGAGCTAAAGATCGTACCGACAAAGGGATTCGAGGGTTGGCCCCGAGGTGTGCTGACGCTGGCTCTGTCGAGGAACTGGTAGGCCGAGGGAAGAGCACATTGCTCTGGTCGGGGGGTGAGTGCACCAGTGGAGAGAAGAGCGGCACGCAGATGTTGAGGCCTGGATGGTGGGAGAGAAGGGAGTGGGGAGGTGAGATTCCTTGTCGTTTATCAGATTTTTTAAATTCTTCATCCACCCAACTGTCTTTGATACAATAAGCTTTTATTGCAGCACTATAGAGAGGCATCTCGCTCTTTCAAATCTATCGAATACAGTCGTTCTTGTCACTCTGGTCTATGCTTCGGACGCCCTTGCTATCGTTGAGGTCGTCTCCAAGAAGTGAGAGCTGCGAGACCTTCTCAATAGACATGGACAGCAGCGAGTGCTGCGTGGTGCTTGGAGCACCAACCGGAGGTCTTATGGGATCACGATCTTGCGGAACTCTAAAGCAGCGTGCGGAAGAGACGGGCGGTTCGAGAGCTGAAGTCAGAGTATGGGGGAGAGTGTGGCAGCACGTTGAGGTCTATGTGTTGAGGAGAGGACTGGTTCTAGGACTGCAACTGGAAGGCTGAGAGCCGAGGCGAGGGATTATGCCGGTGAACGATGGAAGGGGAGAACGCGATGTGCATCACGGGCCCGTGAGACAAGTCAGCGGTGGACAGCATCTGCACTTCGTAGGTCAGTGTTTGCTGGGAGGCACGAACTTCCGGTGCTGCATACGCAATGTTTCACGGGCGGCGCGAGTCGCATCTCTTGACTGTGCTAGATAGTTCCAGGTATCTTAGTGTTGTTGTACCGTGATGAAAGAGTGGAGGCTAGAGCGGCTGAGGCATGCGCTGCAAGCAAAAAGGAAGCGAGGATGTGGGAGCGAGTGTGCGCTGGCTCGTGGATGGGAGAAAGGTTTATGGAGTCACTGTAGAATTGGAGCGCGGAGCGGCCATCATGGAATTTGCTTCATATTAGGGGAACATCATGCCACTACCATCTAGGTACACAGAAGAGGGAAGAAGAGAAGAGAGAAAAAAGCATACGCAACGAAGTGCCGCTTCAATTATGAGCGCCTCACGCTGCGCTCCATGTATGACTTTCCAATTCTGCAACAGGTACATGCCGCCAATATCATTCGTCGTTCAAAAGGTATCCCAACACCACAAGCCCAAGTCTGATGTGCCAACCTACTGCGTGTACTCTTCCAAGCCGATATCGAAGTTGATGTCAGAGAGATCAGGAGAAGAGAGGTTGGCGCCGATGAAGGCGTCCTCGAACGCAGACGGCGTCTGCAGCAGGCTGTTCATCCGGTGCTCCTCGGCGCTCTGCAGCGTCGCGAGCGCCTCATTCCACTCCTGCTCGAAGATGTTGGACGGGTCTGCGACGGCCGCGAACTGCGCCTCGTTGCCTGGTCCGGCGCCGGCGGCCTTGGTGACGTCGTCCTCACTCTCGCGGCTCGCCGCAAGACTCTTCTCAATGACTGCAAGCATCTCAGCGTGGTCGTCCTCGGCCTGCAACTCGAGCTGCGTGTGGTTGATGAGCGCATTGGCAGCGGTGTAGTCTGAGGTAGCTGCAGCGGTGGGGAAGCTGAAGAAGGCGGAGCGCATAGATGTGGCATCGGCGAGGTTGGCGGCGGAGTTGTGCTGGTCGATCATCTGCGCGAAGAGGTCGTATTGGACAGGGAAAGGGGTAAGTTCATGCGTGAGGAGGCCGCCGTTGTCGCTGAGCTGGAATGAGGGTATGACATCCGGGACTTGCACCTCGTCAGGTGCAGAGAGAACTGCGGCCCAATTGTGTAGAGAGAACTACGAATCTGGCGTGCTGATGAGGGCGCCACTCCTAGTGAAGAAATATCTTGTTGAGGGTTCGAACAAATGGCCAAAGTTGGTTTTTTCCTGTCCCCATGTTCGCGGCTTCGAACTTGTGGCTCTTTGAGTTGACGGGAAACCAAACGTCAAGAGAAGGTCTCACGCCCGGGATTGATGAAGTGTCAAGACTGTGATCAAAGCTGCAGTGTTTAGAGTTATGAGCGATAGGAGCCGCTAAGAGAAGAGCGCAACTGACGTGTAAATTTGAGGCAGAATGTGGATTTCACTTATGTTCTGGTCGTTGTAGGGATTCTGCCTGCCACACTGCAACAGTTAACTGACCCAGAGCGTTTCGGAGCGTATGGGCTTCAGCTCGATGCCTGGCCAACCGCTGCTCATCTGATTTACTAGAAAACTGGGGGGAGTCAGCAGACTTCACACAGGTACATGGTCTTTCGGTTTTGTTACTGTCACGCGTCCCCTCTAGGCACAACAATGGGACTTGTTTCACTTTCGGAAAACGATAAAAGCTCTGCCAATGCGAAATCACGACTTCCACTTACAATTGTTTTGAGTGCGCGAGCGCAAGACTTGTCGAGATGGAGCTGTCAACAACTCCCGCCCAGCCGCTCACTGGCAATTCGAGCGGCGGCGATATGCACACCTGCTCAGATCAAAGCCCTGGTATCACTGACAGTATGTTTGGGTCTAGCCAGAGGAACAATCAAGAAGACTGACGTGCGCATAGACATGGTTCCTTCAGAAGTTGGACAATGCGACAATGTGCTCCCGGAGAGTCTTCTTGCTGATTTTGAAGCTCTCCGTAACCAATACATCCTTGACTACAACAACGTGTCTCGAATCGAAGTCAAAGCACGTCTTGAAGTTATCATGAATCGATGTGCAAGCCTCAGCCAATCACCAGAGCTTTTCGCAGATGATGACTCCCGCGCCCAATTCTTCGATACCGTTCATCGGTACTCACGACAGATCATGGACGTTATAAGACAGTGGCAAGACCGTCACTCACGGCAACGTCGCCTTCTGAGCGCGTTTCACAACATTCGGCTGCTCAAATCCCGTCGATACTTCAAACCAGATCGGAGAAAACTGCCATGGCATCAGTTCTTTGCGAATGGCGCACCGGGTGTGCCTGCGGATCGACCCAAGCGACAACCAGGGACTTCAGTTCAAATAGTCCCTGAGGGCGGAATTAGGCTGCTCGAGCGATGGATGCAAGAGAACAAGAGCATCTACGATTATCTGGACTCAGTAAGTTATTGATCAACTGGCAGTGTGAACTGAGTATTCTAACGCGGTGAATTTAACTGGTAGTCGCGGGAGGAGTCGTCCTACCGCAAACCGGTAAATAAATACCCTAACTCTTGAAGCGTTCATACGACTGACAAATTCTGTCAGAGCTTCGTAACACTGATCAACCGGGTCACCAAGGAGAATCGAGGAGCTTGGCGCAACATTAGACCAGTACGTGTTCTTGCCTCATTGCAAAGATTAAACACTAAAAATGCATAGGCCGTCTTGAGACGAAACCCATTCAAGAGGGTAATTGCGATGTGTAACAAGAACTGGACAAAGACTGATTAGTTCACAGCATGCTCTGCCACCAACATCCGACATCAAGCTGAATCTGGAGGCTTTGGGAAAGCACCTTGGTGGGTACACATGTCTGATTTCCGGCACACGCTAATCTCTTCCTTCTGGCATCATAGCAAGATTTCAGACAGAGAGGGCTCCGTTGGATGATGGCATGTTTTCGACATGGGTAGTTCGTCGATGGCTGTAGGGAACTACCGGTCGCTACATGGTGGGCTTACAAGCAAGGGATGCAAGAAATGAAACTCTGTGTTTCGTAGACACAGATTAGCTGAAGTCTGAAGTGAACATGAAATGAAAATGTTATTCGAAACACTTACTGGCCAGAGTGAAGTGATGATTTGGGAAAACTTCGTTTCTTTGTCTCCCGGCCACCCCTTTTTGAGATGT
>JAKLMF010000634.1:0-12144 GCA_022813555.1 Botryosphaeria agaves | reverse complement strand
CCCCCCCACCCCCGAGCAGTATGGGCAGCTCAGACCCAGGCCGCCCCCACATCTGCGGCGCGACCCAGCAATAACTCCCCCTCTGGCACACCTCGACGTAAGGGTGCGGAAGACCATGCCGCCGCCACGGAGGACACCCTTCAAGCCTCGGACAGAGGAAGTACGAGACTTTGTCTCTGTACTTGAGACCAGCTGTGTCGACGGAAATGATAGAAAGGACCTGCAGGATGGGGTAGAGGAGGAGCCAGCGGCCGAGACGGGCGTGGAGGGGTGTGACGCCGTTGAGGTGCGTGGTTTTTTCATGGGTGCTCAGTGCATCGACAAACTCGTTATCTGGCATGTTAATTAGCAACGGACAGAACAGGTAGCGGGGCAAATGGGATTGTATACCGTCGAAGGTGACGCCGAACTTACTGATGTTCGTCGCACCGCTGAAGGCCAGTGACGTCTGGAAAAGGTCCTTGGGGTCGCGAGAGGCGGCTGCTTTGGCTTTCTTAAAGCCCCCGAACAGCGCCTTTCTGGTCGACTGCTCCCTCGAGGACTGCGTCGAGTAAGGTAGCAGCGGATATGGGTGAGGTATATGCGCATATTTGTAGCGCAGGTCGAAGCTGACCAACATTTCCGTGAAGGGTAGACCAGGAATGTCGGCAATGAACCCTTTCGGCCTTTGCGCCTTGCAGACTATCTCCCACTTTCGTGTGTGGCGTTCCTCACTGGCGTCCCATGTGACGTCTCTGTCAACGAGATAGTCGTACATCGCCCCAAAATCTTCCTGCAGACGTCTCGCTATGTCCCTTGTTAACCAATGGCCAGTGTGGTTCTTCGCTGGTGGCCACTGTCCGTAAACGTGACCGTAGAAGCCCGAAAGAAACCCTCGACAATGCTCAAAGCTCTTGCGGACAGGACTATTACCACCTGTCGTGCCAACTTGCCACATGTCTGCAAAGTCAAAACCAGCGAGCTTCTCTTCCGCTTCCAATATCTTGAGCTGCATGTTAGTCCACGCGACTTCCAAATTGTGCCGCGACACACGTGAGAGGTTCCTGAACTCTGAGGATGCAAAATCTTCCTGCGACAGCATTCCCACACAATGCACGAACGCCTCGGCATAGCCCTCGTCCCACCGTACGCTTGGCTGCTCGCACCACGCGAGCAACCCAAGAGCGTTGCTGAGACTGTTCCTCATGTCATCCAGTCGATTTTCGGTGAGGTACCTGATGATACACTTGGCACTGTCGACTCGCTGCCCCGGGTCATTCAGCTCATAGAATGTATCCATCACATTATGAAGGTCCGAAATTATCTCCCAGTAGTCACTACCGACCAAAGCCTTTCCGTAAAGCAGTGCAAGGAAATTCCGTGTCGCGAGGTGGTGGCGGTACCGCACATAGGGATCCTTGAGATGTGAGGGCGCTTTGAACCATATTTCGTGAGTGATCTGGACCGCCCCATAACTCCTTTCGCAGGAGGAAGCAGTGTCACTGTCTGCTGCTGATATTGGTGGGGTCAACTCGCTGGCACGTCGTAGCACTTGTGATTGTCTGCTTGGGACACCTGATAGACGATTGAGCGCTAAGGTTGGACCTTGCAGTGGAAATCCAAGAAATACATCAGAGATTTCCGACTGTGGTGAGATAGCTACATTTGTCATGTGCTCAGGGTTTGGATTGGTGAGGAGTGAATCGGGCGACAAGGCGCCATACCTCCCAGCTGCGCTTGGTGGCGGCGTCAAGTCTTCAGCTTGGAAGATCTCTCCGTAACGAAGTATGTTTGATATGAACGTCGATTTGGCGCTTTCCAATTGCTGCACATGTACTCTGAATGCTGGGCGTGGTTCATCATCATTTGTGCCATCGCTGAAGAAGACGTGACAATCGCCGTCATCCATGCGCATGTCTGGATCCTACAACGACATAAGCGGGTTTCCAGTTTCCAGTGATACACGTCTCTGCGAACCTACCTGTTCCAACCCAGGATATGGCTGAGGAGCTCTTCCATGGCCGTACCATATTCTCATCTGAGGCATTGTTCGAGCATGGCCGTGCGCTTGAGCCCATGGATCCGTCGAAGTCGATGGCATTCGCTCCTCCCGAAAGAAACGAGGAGTTGCTGCGCGACTAGCTATAAAAGCCTTGAGCGGCGCGCTCCCGCTGCGGCCACGGAGCGCGTTTGTTTCGCGGCCCGAAATGAAAGGTCTCGTTTCTCCCTTAGCGGAGACCCTTGAATCGCTTCTCTCGCTAGGTGCATGAAAGCCTGCTCTTACAGCATTGCCGTCTTCCAAGTGATATGAGGCGGTGTAGGAAGGTCCGCGAACCGAGTCGCTTTTTTGGGAGGAAAACAGTTGGCGAAGTCCATGAGTTGGTCGTCTAGACATATGTACGGTATGGAAACTATTTCCCAAAGTGGCTTCCTGCATCTGTCTCTTTTCCTCCTCCTTCTTGATCCTCTTGTCGAGCACTTTGCGAGACTGTGCACCTCGAGCGGCCATCGATGTCGAGGAGCGGCTCCAATTGCAGAGGATGAGGCCACGTGATCAGGTTTGAGGCCTGTGAGGATGCCGCAACAAAGCGTGGCAGCGGTCCTCCGAGCGAAGCATGGTTTGGTCAAAACAACGAAGTCTTCAGCTCGTGATGTGTGCAGAGCATCTGAGAAGGCTGTCAAGTGTTTCTATGTCAGATGAGATGGTGATGACTTGGAATTCTACGTAGGTTTGGGATGCATCTGAACTCATGCGACTTGCAAAGTGGATGAATGGTGTACTGCATCGACAGAAAGTAGTGAATTGTTGCTTGCACCTACCGGCGAAGTTGGAAGTCCAAAGTCTATCCGCTGGGCCTCTTCCTCAAGAGGATGTTGGGGATCAGTTGCAATTGTCTCTTGATTGCGAGAGCAAGCAATTGTACGTTACACCACAAAACAGTCGTACACGGCCGAACCTGTCGCAGCGCAAACAATGGGCAGCGACGTTGAATTGGGAAGACACGGTTTAAGAAGCTGATCTGCGGCCATGGAATACGCATCGCGCCCCCATACATCAACAGCGCTGCCGATCTCCCCTTGCATGCATACCATGCGTACTGCCCTGTCAACTGCCCTGCCGGACCGTCACAAAGGTAAGCCATGCCCATTTTATCGATAGCAGAAAGCTAGTTTCATGGTGGACTGAGCGTCCGGGCAGCTTCCGGAGGATTTGCAAGCTTTGGGCCTCCCCGCTTGCAGCTGCCAACCAGGATGGATATTGTGGCTTACGATAAGAGATATATTGCTCCTTTGATTTTGTGGTCCCATTTACCAAAACGAACTGTAGTAGAACTGTTGGAATTCAAGTAATGAATGGTCTTGAAGACTAAGGAGCATCCCACTGGCCAGCAGCACTTGATTCCGCTCGTCCATCTCCTTGCTGGTGTAGGGAGGAGATAGATCTGACATCTCTCAAGATGTGGATGAACTAACAACAAGCGTGGTTCCGTCTACAAATCCGAGACAAGCTGCGGCTAGCCAGAAGGGCCGCCGGACCGTCGATGAGATGGACTCGACGCCGTTTCAACGGCCGGCTCGGGGCATTTCCATCATCGCGAACATTCCCCAGGAAACCCCATCGAAAATCAGACTCGAACATCTAGCAAGTGAAGGAGCTACATCGCAACTTCTGCTCAGATGCATTGTAAACGATCAAGCAAGTTTGCAAGGCGATCGTAACGCAACCATCACCGTGCATCCGCTTCCTGCAAGTGATCCATGATGCTTTTCCAACCAAGCGCTTACCCAGCCTCCCCACACTACCAACACCAAACACCAACCACCAGCTTTACAAACAGGCTTTTCAGCAGCAATCTTACCAGATAGCGTCACCTAGTTAATGCACAGAAACAAGAAAACGCCTTTGCTCCGCTAGTCCACGTTACATAAAGACTCACTACCCTGCTGCACGCTCGTGGCCTCTGTAGATGTCCGAAGCTCTCCGGCCTTCCAGGTCCTAACACCTCCCCCTCGACCGAGACAGCAGAACAAGCTACACACATCTCGAGGCCACTCTCCTCCATCTATCGCGCACATCTAGACTCCCTCCGATCCACCCCACCTATCCTCCTTCCCCGCCAACCACCGCCGCAATGTCCCTCTCCGGCATCTTCTTCATCCTCTGGCGCCTCGCCCAACTAATCACCCTCATCCCCGTCGTCGGCATGCTCTCCTACTTCGTCCACGGCTTCATCACCAACAACGTCCTCACGCCCAGCTACATCCTCGTCCTCTTCATCGTCTCCGTGCTCGCCGCCGCCTGGGCCCTCGCCACCCTCGTTGCCTACTCCCGCGCCCGGCACGCCGGCCTGTTCGTCGCCTTCGTCGACCTGTGCTTCGTCGGCGGGTTCATTGGCGGGGTGTATGAGCTCAGGGGGATTGTAGGGGCGAATTGTAGCAGGTTTGAGGGGAGCACGAGATACTTGGAGTTGGGGAGTGTGGGGGTGTATGGGCCGAATTTGCATGTGAATAAGAGCTGTGCTATGCTGAAGGCGTGTTTTGCGTTTGGGATTATGAACTGTATTTTCTTCTTCTTTACTTTTGTAAGTGGCTCTCTCCATTGACTTTTGGATTTGGAGTGCTGACTGTGGTTTTGCTAGCTCCTGGCGCTGCTGCTTCACCGGCACTACCGGAAAGACGACAATGTTGTCGTGAAGCGCGAGACGCATTATACGAGGCATAGCTCGAGGAGGGGAAGTAGGGAACGCTATGAGCGGAGTCCGCGACGGTCGACTCATAGCCACCGTGGTCATCACAGCCATCATAGCCCTCGTAGACAAGCCTATGTCTAAAGAGTGGGAGCACAGCGTTGAGGTTTGGGTTGGCGAGGTTCATAGCGTTCCTCATCAGAGGAGGGCAGTGATATTGAGGTTGTAGTTTAGGTCGGGGCGCGGAAAGTACATACCGGGTTCATAGCGAGGGCGCAGGATGGACATGTGGACTGTGCAGCACCGCTATCACGAGTTACGACTTTCAGTGGGCGTTCCCGGAGCGTTGCTCTTCGGTTTGGATCTGGTTTTTTTTTTGTCAATACCCCCAAAGTTTTGTATATCCGGAATACGATTGCTTCAATCCGTTTCTCTCTGCTTCCCATTCACTTGTGTCCAAACATGTCTGATCGAATGCATGAAATCCATTCATACCTGCGTGTTTACGACTACATTACAAGGAGTCTTTATGCGTCCAATTGCGACTTCGTAAGAAAGATTCCACTGATGTGTGCTTTCCTTGTGATCCCAGCGCCCGAGACAACCCTTCACGCAACCATTTCAACCTATCTTACAGACTACTACGTTTTGTTCCCTGTTAAGCGCATCTCCCACAATCCCTACCACCACAAGCAAGCACAGCGCTCATCCTAGTAACTCACGCTGTGCCTTTGATCACGATAGTGACCGGCAACCAAGAATGCGAGCTCGAGAGCCTGCTTCTCATTGAGGCGCGGGTCACAGTAAGTCGTGTAATTCAGGCTGAGATCCTCTTCGACGAGGCCCTCGCTACCGCCCACGCATTCGGTGACGGCATCACCCGTAAGCTCCAGGTGCACGCCACCGAGGAAGGAACCGTGCTGCTGGTGGATCTTGAGCGCGGAGGAGACCTCGGAGAGGATGCTGCTGAAGTGGCGGGTTTTGATGCCGGTTGGAGTTGAGCGGGTGTTGCTGTGGATGATGCTTGTTAGTAGCGGTCGAGAATGCAACGTCAATGAGAGATTTTCGGAGGTATCCTCACCCATGCATCGGATCACACTGCCAAACAACAGTGTGGCCGCTCCCCTTGACAGCTTCGATATGCGGTCCGAGCATAGACTCGACCTTGTCCTCTCCATACCGAGTGATCAGAGTGACCTTTCCAATCTCCTTTCGCGGGTTCACAACATCCAGTAACCGCACCAGCTCCTCTCCCTTCATCGACGGGCCCACCTTGATCCCAACCGGGTTCTCCAGTCCGCGGAAGTACTCCACATGCGCGCCATCAAGCTGCCTAGTCCGATCACCAATCCACAAGAAGTGCGCGCCAGTGTTATAATAGCCCGTTCCATCCTCAGCAGGCACCCCGGCCATCCTCACATGACTCCCAGGACGCTGCATCTTCCTCGTCAGCGCTTGCTCGTACTCCAGCACCAGCCCCTCATGGCTCGTGTACAGATCGACCGTCTGCAGCTGGCCCGCCGTATCGGCGCCAACTGTCCGCATGAAGCGGAGAGAGTCTGTGATGCTAGCCACAATTCGCTGGTACCGCGCCTGGATGTCTTTCTCGCGGACATGCCCTAGGCCCCAGTCGAGCGGGTTATGCAAGTCCGCAATTCCACTCGCTAGCTGCGCACGCACGTAGTTGCTCGTTGCAGCGGAGTGGAAGTAAGCCTGCACCAGCCGGCCGGGGTCAACCTTGCGCTCATCGATGGGATACCCGTTGAGTATATCGCCTCTGAAGCTCGGGATAGTCTGCCCCTGCACAACCTCAGTAGGGCTGGACCGCGGTTTAGCGTACTGGCCTGCCATGCGCGCGATGCGCACGACCGGCTTGTTGATGCCCCAGATCAGGACAAGTGACATTTGGAGGAGGAGTTTGATCTTGGAGTCGATGGCCGAGGACTCGCAGTAAGAGAAGAGCTCGGCGCAGTCGCCGCCTTGCAGGAGGAACGCTTTGCCTAGGGCGACATCGCGGAGGCTGTTCTTCAGCTTGAGGATTTCAGTGGGTGTGACGATGGGCGGGAGACGTTGGAGCTTGAGGAGGGTGGCATCGACGGCGGCGCGGTCTTCGTAGGCGACGTCTTGGGTAACTGGCTTTGTCTTCCATGCTGTGCGGGCAAGATTTAGAGGATTTCACGAGTCGACATTTTGGGACAGTGATCTTACATGAAGGAGACCATGCTGGCACCTTTAATGCCGCTGGATGCTCTTGTATGGGTGGGCTAACAGCTCCATTGACCTGCAGCTCCGGTACTACGGGTCCGTTGCCGTTGCTCAGTGGTGTCCGTCTCCGGGGTGAAGGCGAACGTGAACCGAGAGCACCTCCGGTAGCCTGAAATCGCCGGAGATACTCTTGCAGCATGAAATCATGTCCGGGATCCATGGCCTGGTATCAAAAGAGATTTGTGTCGCTCAAGGACGCCAAAGTGTTTGCGCGGATACAACGTCCACACACAAAGCGGTATGAGACACCTGTTTGCTGGTGAGCTCTCGTTTGCTGCAACTTTCCTGACTACGGTTACTAGGTTTGCTTAGATACAGCCGCTTCAGATGGAAAACAGTGTCAGGGAACAGACTACAGAACAAGATCTTGGTACATGATTGATTCAAAGATACTTTAAGAGATGACCTACAAGCCTCACAAGGAAGATAGAGTGTTCATAGTTGAGCCTTTGCAGAGACCAGAGACGGAAGAAACAAGTTTTCCATATTGGCGACCATGAGTATTGTTGAAATTGTCAAAGGATCACAGAGTAGCGAGGGAAAAGAGATAAAGAGCCTGAGAAAAGAAACGAGTGACGGATGTGAGCGATTCAATCATCTAATTACGGTCTTTTCTAGATGGGAACATGAGAAATCATAAAACCATGACTCACTTGCGAGCACAACTCTAGAACACTAGAAATCTCTGTCTGACGTCCGAATTTGATAAAAGCCTGCTCTAGATGGCTTCCCAGACGGTGTATGCCGTAGGAATGTGCAATATAAAAGAGTTCTGCACGAAGTGTGCTGAGATGAGGGTGAGGATAGTTTTTAACTCCAGTGATTCACCCCTGGCTTGGCGCACAGGGCGCATCCCGGCCGCCCACGTGGCTGATCCCGCTGCTAAAAAAAAGTTTCCGGGGTAGCTGCATCCAATTTCTTACTACACATCATCACACCACGCCAATCACCTCCCCTCCCCCCGACGTTCTTGAAACGCCTCCAATAAACTCCATCACCACCCGTAACCGCTCCTTCCAAATCAGCCTTAGCAATGGCGGAAGAACCCCAACCCCCGACCGTGCGCGAGGGTGCTGAAGACCCACCTGCTCTCCCGGCCAACGCTGAGGATCGTAAGGCTGCTGCCGCACTGTCCTCGCTTGATGCGCGTGAGGAGGATGAGGGCGCGGCGAAGGGGAAGGATGTTGATACTGAGGCGTTGGGCAAGGCGATGAGGGGGTTGGACGTCAAGGACGGTGAGAAGAAGGCAGAGACGCCGGCCAAGAAGGTCAAGATTGAGGCTGCTGACGTGTCGTTGCTGGTATGGATTGGGCTTTTCACATTCCATGTTTCAAAGAATGGAGGATGCTGACTTGATCTACAGGTCGGGCAGCTAGATCTGTCGAAGGGGAAGGCGACCGAGCTATTGAAGGCGCATGATGGCGATGCGGTAAAGGCGATGACGGCGTTTGTTACGGCATCGGCATAGTGATGTTGCGATACAAAGGAAATAAAATTTTGCATAGCGGTGATGGGCATTACTGGCGTTGATGGTATCGTTCGTGGCATGCTGCATTGGCGAGCTTACAGTTTGGAGGATCAATATGATCTTACGGCATCGAAGATGGTCTGGCATACTTTTTTAGGCAATGGAAATCTTTACATCACCAAGAAGTCTATAGCTACATTCCTTGCGAGTGTACCGGAAGGTACGAAGTGGATTGGAGCAGGGAGCACATGAACCATCCAGCTGTTCAGAAAAAGTTTCGTCTCACTTCTACATGAAGGATATCTGTCATAGTTTTTCGTCTCGTAGAGGCTCTCATCGAACCATTTCTCACTTCTTGCAGTGACCCCTACCTAAATTTCATCCTCATAGTTTGACCCGACCACCTTGTAGACTCTCCCACTCCTTCTGTTCAAAAGGCTTGTATGTACCTCCGTGTAACCAGAACAGTTTGTCTTGACTCTCTTCTACCCGCTTCGGGTCAATACCTTCCTCTCTCAACGCATGCTTCTGCTGCTTGTTGGTGCCGGTAATCTGCTGGCTTTGCGTAACCCTCAAGAACAGCGGCACAGCGTATTTCGGTAATGAGTTCGTCGCATGTATCGCCAGCGACCTCAAAAGCCGTTCGTCCGCCTCACCTACCAACATGACCGCCGCACATCCTGCCCTGCCATCGTGTCCAGGTACCTGTACACCGTACACGTTCGCCTCGCTAATGCCCTCCGCTATCCCTAGAACTTCTGCCACCTCAGCGGTACTGACATTCTCGCTCTTCCATCGGAAGGTGTCGCCAATCCTATCCACGAACCACCACCTGCCCTCGATGTCCCGCCTGATTATGTCACCAGTCGCGAACCATGCATCTCCCTTCTTAAACACATCCCTCAGAATCTTGCTTGTGGTCGCGCCACTGTTATTGAAATACCCCTGGAACTTTTTCTCGATATCCTTCTCATCAAGCTTGTACAACAACTCACCCGGCTCATTCACCGCCGCCCTCTTACACAGCCCCGTCTTCGGATCCCTTCTTGGTGTATTCGCCTCGAAATCAAACGCCACAACCGCCAGCGCCGTCCCAAGCATTAAGCTCGCCAACGCGCCATTCCTTCCAATAGCGCCCTGACTAAACCCGTTCCTCGACCGGTTGAATAAGCCCCCCGGGCCCTCCGTCGCCGCATAAATCTCCGCAATCATCTCAATGCCGAAGCGGTTCTTGAATCGCTCCCACACGTCCGGCCTCAATCCATTCCCAAACGCGATCTTGACCTTGTGCTGCCGGTCCAGCGGCGACGGCGGCGCAGACAGCAGATACCGGCACGTCTCGCCGACGTACTGTATGACGTTCGCATTGGTAGCGCGGACGTCGCTCCAGAACGTCTTGGTGGAAAAGCGGCGGCCGAGGGCGAGGGTGCAGCCGCGGCGCAGCACGCTGAGCAGGCCGAGCAGCGACGCGGAGCTGTGGTAGAGCGGCATGCAGGTGTAGAAGATGGAGTCGGGTTTCAGCGGCAGCCAGGAGGAGGGGAAGTAGCCGCCGGCGATGCATTTGCTCCAGCTGACGACGGCGGGTTTGGGGAGGCCGGTGGTGCCGGAGGTGTAGATTAGGATGGCCATGTCTGGGGGGGATTGGCCGGAGCGGAGGGAGTCGGGTGCGCGGGTTCCTGGGGTGGCGAGGATTTCGGATTCGAGGGAGGCGGAGAAGAGGACGACTTCGACGGGGCCCTTGCCTTTTTGGAAGTCGGGTGAGGACAGCTCGTTCATGACTTCAGGGGTGAAGTTCCCTTTCAGCTCCTCGTCGACAAGCATTAATCTCGCGGTCGACGTCTTGACAGAGTGAAGCAGTGGGCGCCCGGTGAGGTTGTAGTTCATGAAAGCAGGCTTTGCGCCAATGCTCCACAGGCCAAACCACATCCACACAAAGACCTCGCTGTTCATGAAATCGATAGCTACAACCTCGTTCTTTTGCACATTGAACCTCTTCTGCAGCCAGCTGCCGTACTTCAGCACCATGTCGTAAGCCTGCTTGTACGTCCATTGCTTGCCCTGGTAAATCAGAAAGGTGTGCTGAGACCGTTTGCGATGTAATGCGTGCGCTTCGAGGATGTAGAAGAGGTTGAGAGAATCGCGGTATTCGTGCAGCCGGGCTTGGACCTGGCAGCTTATAAGGGAGGAGATGAGGGCCCAGTCGTAGGAGATGGATAGGCGGGCGTTGAGGTAGGCGACAGAGGCGGCTGTGGCAGGAACGGCGAGTGACAGAGGGATTGAAACTGTTTGAAGTGAGCTTCTGCTGTTTTAAGATGATGATTGGACAGCCAATGGCTAGGACTGTAAGAGAACCCTTCCGGTTGTGCTACGTTGGGCACATTTCAACCTATTCAGATAGTGGAGAGCTTACCAGACATTGTGGCTTGTGGAGGCACCGTAATAGGATCGGGAGGTGTGTGCAGTTATGCGCCGGGCGTTGGACTCTTGTTCAACTCAGTTGTGCATTGTACTTGTCAGTATGCGCATCTAGTGTTGGAGATGTCACGGATAGGGACATCGCAGGTGAGCCGAGGCTTTGGCGAAATTGTCCATGCACTCACCGACTTCTACTGACTTTCACCCCTCCACAACTTGCTACTGGGCATATCAAAATTCATCTGTTGAACCACTACAACTGGGCAAGTCGACAATGCTTTCATCGTGACAGGTGTGGGAGCTATCGTCACGCCTGAGCGAGTTACTCCTGGGCCTGGCCCACATTATAATGCTCGCTGATTTTCGAAAAGCTTGATCTGTCCCGTAGATATGCGGTATCCAGGACGAGCCTTGAACCAGGACGGGACGTCGTTTTGACGCTCTTGTGTGTGAGTATAACATCGTTTCTTGGCAAAACTCGCTGCTTCAACGTGAATTGCCGAAATTGAAGAAAAGCGCGTCTCCCTTCTGGGCCCGTCCCCGCTTCCGCATATATGTGATAGGTATTCTTTGGTCCCCACCTCTTTATTGCTGGTGTTTCCCCCAGGGTTCATCTGAGCAACAGCCGACCCTGTAGAATCGAATTTTCAACTTTATTCAGTGTGTTCTGACTCATGGCGTCCTTTGTGTACTGTTCATTTTGTGCCACTTCACCTCATTCAGCGCTGGCCGGGTGGTTGACCTTGAAGCTGTCACAACAAATTTTCAACACGATCTGGCAGTAAAATTAGCTAATATAGGTAGAAGGAAGCCGGCCGCAGCGTGAATAGAGCCGGCCCCTTGTTACCTTATACTTGTTCGTGTATAAAGCCGGGCATAGACAGATCCGTCGGTGATTTTCTTAGGTTTGCGTCGGAGATTCGTTTCACCCTACGACTCGTTGCTCCAACCTACATGAACAGCAAGTACACTCGGTCCGACGTGTTTGTACCTGCAGTATCGAGGTTCAGTGGCACGTGAACCGCGGTATCTCTTCAGTCTAAGCGTTAGCCACCCAAACAATATATGTTGTCTTACTCTTCTGCACCCTGTCCACATCATTCTTTATCATCCTGCAGCGTGCGGAATTAGAAGTCTACCATCGCCGCTATCTCCGTTGCATACCCATCATGCCGAATCTCCAGGATCTCCCAGCCGACATTGTCGACGTTCTCGCTTGTTTCCTTCCCCTTGAGGACTTCCGCTCTCTTAGACTTTCTTGCAGGTCCTTAAGGAACTTCTCATTCTATGTTTGGAAGAACAGTTTCTTCGAGAAAAGCACTGTAACTG
>JAKLMF010000633.1:0-12146 GCA_022813555.1 Botryosphaeria agaves | reverse complement strand
CTCCTGTGCCGCTTGGCAAAACATGGCTTGTAGCGGCCCCACGAAGAGGAACCCGGGCAGTGCTTCACGCAGTGCTTCAAGACCGAACTGTACAACCTCTGGGCCCTTCGATTTGGCTTCCCGCAGCAGTGTATCGGACAAATGAACAAGGCAAAATGCTTGGAAGGGCGATTGGTAGCGATTTGTATACATTTGACGGTACCGGCTTAACAGCTCAACACCGTCACTAGCACTTTGGACAACAATCGACTGGAGAAGCCCATGAGTGGATCGCGAGAACTGCTTGTAATCAAGCAATGGCTGAAACAATTGGCAGATGGCGACATGGTAGTTTACACTACAGTTTCTGTTAGCCGCATGAAATTTTTGTATATGGGCGTGTTGCTTACTGGAGATAGAGGATGTGAGGAAGGTTTTCAGTCCCAGTATTGTCAAGTTGGAGTGCTGGAGGCAAATTTTCCCTCCACTGAACGTAACGTCGGTACAGATACAGCACCGAGTCCGCAGTGACTCTACTCCGACTTCCGCAGTATACATTGATTGTTTGTTGTATGATTTGGTTCAGCTTTGCCAGCTCCTTGGCTGTTCGGATTGCATGACTCGGCGACTCAAATGTCGAGCTATCACTTGGAAATCGGTAAGGCTGCCAGTAGGCGTCAGTTTGGTCCATCTCGACGTTCTTGAAGACAGTAGCACGTGGCGACACAGGCGCCGCGGGTTTTTGATAGGTGAAGCCAGCCCAGGCCCTAGATATACAGGTCAGTTGAGTCCATCTGCACCAAACGATAGCTAACTCACGTGTTCGTAGTTCTGACCCCCCAAGAGACGATTTCGAAGGCCTCGGGTGCGAAATTCGTCGTGTCTGCCTTGTGTAATGACTCCACTGCCAGCCTCAGATGAGACGCAGCCTTCCGTGCTTGTCCTGCACTCAGTTCAACGAGAAACAGCATTGCGTATGTCGTCGCGAATGTGGGCTTCCTCTGATCTTCCGTAGCGATATTCCGGTACACCTGCTCCAGGAATCGCGCGCCAAGCCGCTTCGCATCCTTCTCATCCCCACCCTCGTCGACCAGCAGAAAGCAGCCCATGGCACAGATGAGATTCACTAACACTGGCGTGCAGTAGGTGTGGTCCGCATTCCGGAAGCTGGCCATGAAGTGCTTCTCACTGAAGAGCATGTGGACCGGGTGTATCCAGGTGAAATACAGCGCCATCAGATGGTGCAGAACCCCATCGTTGGAGGTAACGTTCGTCCATCGGGCCGTCATCTCACCATCTGTGCTGGCCACGGGCATGGCGTTCTCGTACTTCTTCACCGTATTCGTGAGCAGCGTTTCCGATGCTGGCGACAGTCTGTGAAGGTTCTCGAACGGTGGTCGTCCAAGCCAGACGGCGAGTTGTTCATACGACTGCCCGCTCTTTAGTCGCTCTATGGCCTCTGCACCCCGTTCATCCTGAGCCAAGGCATGCACCAACGACTCGACCCATTGCTGCTTCTCCCGCATGGAGCCTTGGAGCTCGGCGTTCTGCTGCTCCAAACTCTTGATACGGCGGATCATCTCCTCCTTGACCGTCTTCACATGGACCTCATAATGGCACCGGTCGGCCATACTACGGCCCACACACCTGCCACACGCTGATGGCTCCTCTCCATCACACTGTCACAAGCAGATCCGTCAGCAACAGGAACTAATGCCAGTCGAGATAAGAAGGGAATAGTACCTTCGCGCGCGCCTTCTTGCAATTGGTGCAAGCATTCTGCGATACATGGCTAGGTGCTCGCCGTTTCCTGATCTTTTGGGTCGGAGTCTGCTCAGTCGTGCTGGTCTGTCCGCTATCCGATGATGAGAGGGACGGAGATTTCGGTTTCGTCTCGTGACTCGCCGAAGGCCGAATCTCGCGGAACGCAGACATGGCAGCAACACACCAGATGCTCGCAGAGTAGTCGTCACTAGCGGCTTCTCCAGTAGCGGA
Organism: Botryosphaeria agaves; assembly: GCA_022813555.1. Taxonomy (NCBI): domain Eukaryota; kingdom Fungi; phylum Ascomycota; class Dothideomycetes; order Botryosphaeriales; family Botryosphaeriaceae; genus Botryosphaeria; species Botryosphaeria agaves. Next base: position 10,172 of record JAKLMF010000633.1, on the reverse strand, counting down.
TGGCGCAGAATGAATCTCCTTAGCGGTGAAGCGTGATGCTTGACTCTGGGACAACGCAAGTATGTCAAGCAGGTAGTCTGAGAAGCTTGGATAGCAGCGCCCGGAAATAGCGACGACGGCAGCGGTTCTTATCCTCCAGAAATTGACGTTATACACGCCGGCTTGAGTCAGTGTGTGTTGGAGACGGAGGCAAAAGGGGAGGAGGAGCTTTGTCCGACAGGCTCGGATGCGACCACACGTGACGGAGGGAGGGTCATGGGTGGAGCAGTTCGCAGATCCCTTTTATGGGGACTGCCGTGTTGGCGATGCTCAAATGGCAGCCAGATTGAATGCGTTCCGGGGCCAAGACAGCCAGCTGACATGGAGGTCGACGAGGTAGGTAGAGGGCAGCATCGAGCCGTACCTACGTAGCACCCACGACGTATGAGTTACTCTGCAGGCAATCCTGCTGTGCGAGTCTGAAAGCGGCCCAGAAAGCCTTCCGCGGAGGAGGCGTGTGTCAAACGTAGCTATGCATGGCCGACGCCTTGTCAGTGGCCGCTCACTCGTGCGGAACAACGGAGCTACTCACGAGGGCCGGCCAGCGAATGGTGTTCCACCGCCCTGGCGAGAGGGACTTTCCGTCTGCTGAGCGGACGCGGCTACATCGACGCGCGCGCGACCGCGACTTCGATGGAGACAGACACAACCTTCTTGCCAGACATGCGAGCACAACGTGCCAGTGCTATACGCAGGCGCTCGCAGCGCACAGACAGCCCGATGCCTCGCAACGACTGCAACGTCGTCGGATCTGCAGAACCAAGCGCGCTAAGCTCGGCCCAGCGAGCAGCTTCAGCACACCGAGAGGCTCGCCCTTCCCGCTTTGGTGTCATAGTCCGCTAACGTGCTGGCCGCCAAGCCGCACCGGAGTACCACAGCGGTCCTACCTGAGGTGCGAAGATGCTTGTATCTATCTTTTGAAACGCAGGATCATGATGCAAGAATTTTGAGGTTGCTAAAACCGTCACACGACTATTTTACAGCGATTTTGGAAGGGAAAACTGTTTTCGAACCTCAGCCCCGCACGGTAAGGTATGGAAGTTTCTTGAGCCGCTGCAAGCACCATGTTTGCGGTTGTCGATCTGACAAGGGACAGGAATCATGAGAATCATGGGGAATCACGCTATTGTGGCTTGTTACGCGCCTGCTCCGCCAACGCCCGCCAGCCCGTGACCGGCACGGATCACGGATCACGGCCACATCCGGCGCCCTACGACAAGGGCATCAAGGAGGGGCCGGAGACTGCTTGCATCCGCATGGCGATGCCACCGCGATCAGGCTCGTTTGCGCAGAGGCCGCGCACACGCTTACACGGTACAACTGCGGCGGAACTGCGGCAGATCCCGACCCCTGGCTGCATCTCACGGCGGCGGCAGTGGCAGCAGCGCAAGAAAGGGACCTGTCACACAAGCCTCAGCAGAGAATACAGTATTCCCGGTGTCAGCCGCATCGTCCTCATGGAGAACGCTTGTTCGTTCAACGTCGCGCAAGCCGGATACAAAACTTTCTATGTATATCCAAGAATGCCTCCCGCTCTATTCCCGCCAGTTGTGCTGTTATGCCAAGCCGAGTTCTTCATAGAAGGCCTCCGTATTGGGCTTCCTTCCCAGGAAATCCTCCAATGTCTGCATCTCGTCCTGGCTGCCACCGCGTTCCAGAACGGTGTGGCGGTACCGCCTGCCCTCCTTACCGTTCATTGGGTTCTCCTTGAAGACCGTGTAGAACATATCTGCCGAGTATACCTGCGAGCTGTAGACATGGAGAAGTCAGCCAGGGTTCTACTTCAGTCCTCCCCCTGAAAATTCTGCATTATCTGCGCAACGGTTGGGCGGAAGTAAGTGCATGCTTGTGGGTGATGTGTCCGAAGAAGGAAAATTTCTCCCTGAACAAGGATGCAGCCGCCCGGATGCCTCTGTTTCCAGCTCCGAGAACATCATACACCGCTACATGCGAGAGGAGGCTGCTGCCATGAGAAGGATGGGACGTCTGACTTCGCTAACGTACCTCAGGTATCCATAGTAACCAGCATCGTAACCGCCAATGAGATGTCCAAAAGTGGCCTGTCCGTTACCCCATGACCAGTCCTCGCCAAGAGCTTCTAGGCCGTCCAGCTTCGAGATTTCATTCCGCAGCTTGTTGTACGTCTCGGATATCTGAAGCTGTTCGACTTCCGTGTGACTGCTCGGCTCGTGCACCTTCATGTCGAAGATCCCGAAATGGAGCTGCCGCAGGTTGAAGAGATTGTCGTTGACGTGTTTCGTGCGGATGATCTGCTCGATGAGCTGGTCTGGCATGTGCTCCTCTGGCTTGCCCTGGTCCGAGGAGCTCTCTTCAAACGCGGCCAAGTACTCCGGGGATAGATACGAGTAGTGGCGGCTCAACGACTTCAGCACGCTTGGCGTCCAGCACCAATTCTCTAGCATCTGCGATGGCGCTTCGACAAAGTCACGAGCTGTGTTGGTACCATGAAACCGGGAGTAGGTGGTGCGCGACACAAGATCATGAATTCCGTGGCCTAGCTCGTGAAAGAGTGTGACGACCTCATCGAGCTTCAGCAGACTCGGCTTCTTTGGAGTCGGTTTGCTGAAGTTGCAGACTAGCGCCGTGGCAGGATAGCGTCGCTCACCATCCTCGGTGATGAAGCCCTGATACGCATCAGCATACAATGTTACTCATATCGCCTGCAAGCGCCGCCCACCATGGCGGTCGATCAGGCAGGATTCGCGAAACCCCACGTCGTATATCGGGCATACTTACTGGCTGCAGATTGAAGTTCGCCGCATGTCCATACTTACCGTCTCTAGGAAAAAGATCCAGATACAGGTACCCAACGAAACCACTACCATCGCCCTCGTCATCCCACACACTGAACACCTGAACATCTTCGTGCCACACAATGTCGGAACCCTTGCCAGTTTCGGAGACCTTCGAACGGTCCTCTCCCGTGATCTCTACAAACATCATTCCGAATATCTCCTCGAAGATCTTGAGCATCCCCCGAATGGCGGTCGATAGTGGGAAGTACTCCGCTACCTTCTGCTGGTCAAGTGAATAGTCCTTCTCTAGCATCAGACGATCGTAGAACCTGTGGTCCCATAGATAGTAGCGCCCATCGTACGATTTCTCTTGGCCGCGGCTCTTGAGGTCATCCTGTTTCAGGTCGAGCAGCTTCTTGATCTCTTTCTCACCTCCGGGTGCAAGACGCGTACGTAGGTCACCTAAAAAGTCGTCGACTGTCTTCGGCATCTTCGCCATCTTGTCCTCAATTCTGTATTCCGCGTGGTTCTTGTAGCCTAGGATACGCGCGGCCTCGTCACGCAGAATGATAGCTTCCTGGAACAGAGGTACGTTCTGGTTGCACTTGTTCTCGTTCTCTACGAAGACTTTCCGGCGTACCTCTGCATTCTTGGCGTATTTCAGGCAAGGGAAGAGATCCGGATACTTGAATGTCAGCCTGAGTTTTCCCTCGTTCTCCCCTGAGCCCTTTTCGAGAGTGGACAGTACATCCTCCGGTACGCCATCGAGTTCTTCAAGAGTGAACCACAGTCCCCCGTTCTCCTCATTCAAAGTCTTCTGGAAAGAGATACTGATCTCGCTCAGCCTCTTCTTGATTTCCTTGAAGCGATCCCTCTTCGACCCAGCGGGCACTCCTAGACCGTTGCGAATGTAGGACTTGTGCAGCTTCTCCGCCAACCGCATGGACTCCGGATCCAACTTTTCATTCTTCTTGACAGCAGCGTCCACTAATCTGAAAACGTCGTCGCGCATGCTGCTATCCACGCTGAAGTCATCCAACAGCTTTTCTGCTTCTGTTGACGCGTCTCGGAGAGCCTTGTCGGTGGAAACTGCCTGGTAGAAGCCTATGATGTGTGTCTCAAGCGCGCCTTTGTTGTCATCCTGCGCCATTGGCAATACGGTGTTGTTGAACGAAGCATTCTCAGCCGTGACGTCCTTGACCATTCCATCCTGGATCGCCTTTGACCTCTCGATCTGCCTTCATGTCAGTACAGTTCCCTATACTTCGTCGAATGCAGCACGCACTAGCTTCTTAGTTTCTTCGATCAAGGATGATGGTGTGGCTGTGAACTTTGGCGGAGCCTGCGGCGGGGTTTGATATCGCTGCGGAGCCATGGTAGCGGTGGTAAGCGGCCTGGAGTGCGTATAGCTGCTTGGAGGTAGCTTCGATGGCGAGAGATGGCCTAGAAGTACCTTAACGCGAGGGCCAAGGCGGGAGGAAGCCAGGATGAAGGAGATGGTGAAGAAGAGGAGGACACTAAACAGAGCGAGTTTGGATCTGCGTGGGATCGCCAGGTTTGCAGTGCATGTAAGGATTCACTGTTTGAAGGGTTGACGATGTACCCGAACTAGCTGATCGCGCCGTCAGGAGGCTGCTTCCAATAGTGAAGTTGTAATGAAAGTGAGAACCTATGACCGAGCAGTAACCCGTCGTTGCCGGCACTGCAATGCCGCGAGGGAGCCGCATGACATGCCTGTGCTCGGGCCACACGGGGAGACCCTGAGCCGCAGCAACGACTGGAGCTTGCATCGAGTTCCTAACTTACATGCACTCTAACACTGCCAACACCAACACTGTATCCACATCTAGCCACCATGGCTACCATGTCCCCGTCCAGCTCGCCGCGCCTTCCTAGTCCTCCTCCAATGGCCGAGGACCAGCTAGGCCCCAAGTCCCCCACTGCCGCCTCCGCTGAAGAGCATGGCCTGCTCAGCGGGTTTAGCCAAGCCGATTCTGGCGCATCGAGGAGGATACGGCCGGGAACAAAGGCCGCAGATATGGCTGAGGGACCTCCGCTGGAGGATTTGACGGATGTGGGTATGCCTTTGCCCATTCTCGCTCCCGGCGCATCATCCTGGACTTGTCGATTCATCATGCAGATGGAGCTTCAACTGCTACTGTATGGCATCCAAAACTGACGGTGCGTCTAGATAGACTCCCCATTCCAGCTCACCGAATATCTGAAAGCCCTCCACAACTCTTACACGCATCCGCCCGGCTCCTCCACAACTGCACCCATTGACCGTCAGATGGCGGTGCGCCTGACACAACCGCCTGACGGAGTGGACAAGGAGATATGGCTCTACGAACTGTGTCGATTCCTTACTCAGAAAATCAACACAATCATCGTTGCGCTCTTTGCAGACAACCCGCCATGCTCCGCACAAACATGCCCTGAGATGCGCGCTTCAGAATGGCAGTATCTCTGCGCTGTACATACGCCGCCAAAGTCGTGCTGCGCCATCGACTACTGCTGTCACACGCTAGACTGGGCGGCCAATACCCTCACGTCACCCGAGCACTTCCCTAGTCGGCTCGCGCTAGGAACGGAGAACAATACCGCGAACCAGCAGATGCGGCAGCTCATAACAATCTTCCGCCGCGTCTACCGGATATTCGCACACGCCTGGTTTCAGCATCGAGACATGTTCTGGAAGGTAGAGGGAAAGACAGGCTTGTACGTCTTCTACAAGACAGTATGCGACATGTACAACTTGATCCCCGAGGACAACTACACAATTCCGCCAGAGGCCGAGGGTATAGATACGACGCCTGTTGCTATGCATGGGAATCCACAAAACATTCTCAGGAGAGAAACACCTGAGCGGCGGGATAGTGAGATACCTTTGGATAACCAGCCAGCTGGGAATACTACTACTGCCGCTGGCAACACGACCAAAAGGCATCGGCAGACACCTTCTGCGAGTGGGGGATCAGTTGCCACAGTGATTGAAGAGAATGAGGAAGAGGAGGAGCAGCCGGGTCGGTACGGTGAAGAGACGGTGGAGGAGCCAACAATTCTACATGAGTTAGAGGCTACAGAGTCTCAGACTGCACCGGAGACATCAGGGACACAAAGCGAGCACGTTGAACAGGCAGCAGAAGAAGAGTCTACCGATTTAAAGGAGGACGAGAATCCCGAAGATGCGCACCAACGCTCTACAACAGGCGAAGAGGCTACTGAAACAACCGAAACGTCCAATGCTGAAGCGTCAGCAGAGAGGGCAGGTGCGCACGACACAGAGTCTGATCAGGCGCAAGGATCAGAGGAGGGGCATCAGGCGCCAACTCACTCTGCAGAGGAGCAAGATCGGGAAGAAGCGGAGATGGTTGAGGCCACCAACTCAAAAGCCGAAGCCGGCGATGCCGAAGAGGCTTCGAAGAGTGTTGTTGATTGATGTTGGAGCGCAGCTACTTTCCAGCGCGTTCATCGTATAATACCCAGCCATGTGCTTGCACAATTGCAGCATTATGTGGAGCGTAGCATAAGTTGGATCTGTACAAGATAGTCGATTGTTTCATTCACGTCAGAAATAGACAGTATGGAGTTTCCTCTTTGGCATGAGTGATTCACATGTAGCGCATGGATGCAGTTCTCCGCACTAGAGCTTTGACACCGAGACTGACGAAATCGAAACGCGCCCACTTCACGCCGCTTCCCGCTCCCAACTCTTGCACCTCCATCCCCTGCTGCAACCACTTGGTCGCGCACCAAAGCCGCTCGCTTCTCTTCAAATAGCTGAACACGCGCAGCCATCCCCTAATTTGATCGCTGTTTTTCCGCGAGCGCCATGCCTCGCCCAAAGCGAACCAAGGTCGCGTCTTCTGCGGCCATACGCGTCGCCGAGCCGTCCAAGACACCCGTAAAAGAATCTGCAGCAACTCGTCGCAACACTAGTCGCGCAGTCACCAAACGCGCCGATGACCCCAGTAATGATACCCAGAGTCCTGTTGCCACGTCAAGTCGGACGAGAAGGAGTCGCGCGTCTCCGACGCAAGAGAATGCCACCATGAGTGGAGCATTGGAAGAGAGCCCTCAGAAAAACACGCAACGCACGCGCGCCAGACCGAGACCTGTCGTGAGAAAGGCCGTGCCAAACCAAGAGCAGACGAATGCGCTTGAAGCGCTAAGAAGGAGAAGGGACGCGGCGTTGGCAGCGAAGGTTGGGAATACTCAAACCGCGGCGCCAGTCACTATGGACACATCTGCAAAGAAGGGAGTGACAGCAAGAACAGTGGAACGAGCTGCGAATGATTCCTCGCCTGCGCAGAGATCTGTGCGGCGCGTTCCTGCAGTTCCTGCAGTTCCACCACTGCGACAGACCGCAACAGAAGCCAGAGCACCACGGACGCCTGAACGCGAACGGGAGACGGATACTCCTGATCTTTACGGACTGAGTCCTAGAGGTGAAGCCTCTCAGGCAGCCCTGCAGGCTCAGCTCAAAGCTGGTCGGCAAGACGCACAGCAGAAGCCACCATCTGCTCTGAAGGCGCAAGGCACTCCAGCAGTGGAGTCATCGATCTTAGCGCTACAGAACTTCCGACGAAGACCTCGACAGCCAAGCATCCTTCAAATGGTACAACAGACGGATGACGGCAAAGACGATGAGGATCTTGATGATTTCAACCCTGATGACGAATCTACTCCTTTCAATGTCAAGAAGAGAAAGTCTGAGGATGCAGACGACTCTCAGCTAGACGCAGCAACTCCGGAGCCACCAGCGACCTCAAGTGCAAAGAAGCTCAAGCTATCATCCCCAAACGTACAAGTCCCTCGGTCATCTCCTCCATTGCCAGATGCCCCGATCAGCGTTCATGACTCCTCTGATGATGACTCAAGCTCCACACTATCAAGTCTGCCAGAACAGATCGGAGCGACAAAAATACGACGTGACGACGGAGAAGGGAACACTGCCGCTGATGTCTGGAGCGATACAATGGCCCCACCCAGGTCCAGCAGCTCTCTGGTCAACGGCGAGGATGGCCATGTTCGAAGCATAGAGAAGCCTACCAAATCTCAACCCAATCGCCGAGGCCGCTCAGCCAAAACGCATAACACCAACTCAGACGACGCACCCGACCCAGGCGAGATAACCCCGACACGCCTAGCAAAACCCACGAGAACCTCCAAACCATCAAAGGCCCCAACTCTCTCAACCGCAGCCCTGCAGTCCCTCCTCCCCCAACGCCGTCGTCGCGCCAAACCCGCTCAGCGCGACGAGTTCGACATCACGAGCTCCGACATCGACGCCAGCGCGTCCGACTCCGACGCAGACGAACTGCAACTCCCCGCGCGGCGTGGCGGTACCGCAGCCCGGCGCAACGCAACCAGGACGCCTGTCAAGTCGACCAACCACGCCAACGGCACCACCAGCTCCGGCAAGAAAGGCCGGACGGCTAGGAAGACCGCCAGCCCGGTCTCCGCGCGCAAGACCAAGGCCACGCCCGCCAAGGGCGGCGCCGGCACAAGGACGTATGCGCGGCGCAGACCGTCCTCGGACAAGGAGAACGGCGCGGCGTCTGTGCATGGTGATGAGTCTGATGAGGGAGAGGCGACGGAGACGGAGGATGCGGGGTGGAGGAGGGCGAAGGGCAAGGAGAGGGAGGGGGAGGGTAAGAGGGTGAGTAGTGCGGAGCTCAAGAAGGCAGCGGAGAAGTTTAGGGAGGTGGATGACTGGGAGATGGAGTTTGAGAGTGTGGATGCGTTAGGGACGTCGAGTCCGTGGAGGTGAGGGTAGGAGGTGGCGTCAGAGGGCTGTGCGAAGTCAGAGGCGTTAAGGGGGCATCGTCGGAGCGGATGGAAAGCAGGCGCTAGAGGACGTGCGGACCTTGCCTGTCTGATGTTTGGAGTGAGGATACAGGGCGTTTCGGGAAAGGCCGAGCGGTACTAGCGGGTTTGGGTAGGGTCAGTCGTTCACTGTTCGCCTACTAAGGCACAAAGGCATCTCAAGCGATACAGGTTGTGAGGCACTGTCTTTGTCTTACGTGCTAGGTTTTTCTTAATCATAATCAGCCGTCTTCTGACTGCACCATCACATTTCCTGAATGCAAAATCGGGGAGCCAAGGTTTGTTGCAGATTTTGACATGAAGCCATCCTCTCAGATGTTATCAAGCTCGACTTGGGAGATGCTCTTTCGGGCCGTCGAGGAGTTTATCGACCCGCTCCCTCCGGTTAAAGAGAACACACGCAATTGCATCAGTGCAAGGCTTGCTTACAGATGAGGCTCTCAAACTGTCTTCTCCTCTCCTTCGTGTCAATCTCAATCGTACTTGCTCATCCATTTGTAACAAGTGCTGCTGTTCTCCGGAACAATGGATCGCCCTATCAGAGGATGTAATTGAAATGGAAAACTCCACTGACCGGACTGGCTCATTGCCCTTTTGTTCTTTGGGAGTCTGTCACTGCCTTTCAAAATTTCACCTTCAACTTAATCTTTTTGTGGAGCGAACATGTGCAGAAGCACCATGAAAGTTGTTCGCCTGATAATTTCAGCAGGGAAAGACGGGCACGACATCCTTGTCCAGCGGCATACCTGTAACGTCTCTTTGGCCCTACAGAAGGAGATTCGTTGTTCTCGACAATGAGGATGATGAGCCAGCCTTGCAGTCCCAACACGAAGACACAATATTATAGGTGCACACGACAATCTCTCAATGTAGGACGAGCACTTAGAATACGACACGATGTTGAGCTGACCTCTTTGGTCTATTTGCTCGAAACGTCGGACCGACATTGTCTTCCAAGAGTTTTTAGGACCATGAGATAACGGCCTTCATCGGCGATTCCTTATCACCTGTATCACTTCAACGCGAGGATGGAAACCACTGCGAGACAAATGGGATTCAAATTTCTGAACTATGCCACAACGGACCGGTGTTTGGGCGCCATGAGAGGCACCAGAGCGCGAAGGCAAGCAAAGGCAAACACGGCGTCATAGAGAAGACACTTCAACGCAAATAGGGCATGAGAGAGAGTTCTAAGTTTCTCACTCTGCTGCATGACGCTTTGAACGCTTTGATTTGCTGAAGCCAAGTTGAACTTTAGAACATCGAGAGTTGTTATTAGAGGCACTTCATTGAGATTGTGTTCGACTGTACCCAAATCGAACCTTGGACCATAGAAAGTTGTCTTTTGAGCTAGAACCTGCCCGCTCGAGATCGAATATGATGTGCTGGGGTGTAAACATGACTGCTTGCCGACAACCTACTGGATTGGTGCCTTCAAAGTGAGAGAGAAGGAGCGTGGGCTTTGTCTCACCTGGTTGTCCAGCAGCACAAATGACACATCGATCTGAGGCAATGATAAGAACATTCTTGTAGTAGACATGGGAGAGC